>MU700228.1:83579-131143 GCA_026770625.1 Nicotiana glauca
GCGAACATCGGACAGCTACATTGCTAACTCTGGTGACTCTATAGTTGAGCATTCAACACCCGCTACCGGGTTCAGAAATACCTGAATTTGCACATAAAGTGCAAGGAGTAATGTGAGTACGCTAACTCAGTAAATAATAAAAGTAAATGAAAGTTGAGCATCAAGAAAACATGTGTAACCATGTCATAACGTGACAACAAATGCAGGACATTTCCAACACAATACAAAAATCATTTACTTCGTAAATCATGCTCAGTTTCGGTAAAATCTTTTAAAACAACTTTCGATAGTTTAAAACGAGTGATAAAACAGTGAGTAAAAATGATAGAAAACATAAACAACCCTTCGGTAAAAACATGTACCATAAACCGCCCCTCGGGTATAATATCAAACAACAATAGCCCCTCGGGCTACCTCACAATCACTCATAATCAATACATCGGGCATAACATGAATCAAGAACTGTCCTGTAGGCATAATATGGATCAAGAACAGCCCGTCAGGCAATAATATAAAATAACAATAGCCTCTCGGACTACATCATAGCACTCACACTATGAACCCACGCTCACTGGGGGTGTACAGACTCCATAGGGGACCCTCCAAGAGTCTACACACCCTCGATGAGCGCAAGTATGTGATAGCACGAGAGTTTTCCGTGCAGATTGTTGTCGTGTCCCCCCTTTTTCTAAGGCGAAATCGATCTTGTGACATTTTGGAGGACAACTCTATTCCCTTTTAGGAATTAGATTTTGGAGGTTGAAGAGTCGCCACTTAATGATTAAGTGCATTAGGACACAAGAAGGGTTTGAGTTTGAAGAAACCAAAGTTTGGGTAAGGGCTAGAAATTTTCTCGAGGGAAAGGTGTTAGGCACCCCTCATGATTCACTAGTGTGGTTCCCAGCCATGTTATAATTCTAACTTAACATTATCAAGTAATCAATTAAAGGCTCAAATAGAGGTCTTGTATATAATATTGCAAATAAGTTTAAAACTTTTTGAGGAACAGTAAAGAAGGCAGAAATTTATGAAAAAAAGGATTTAAGCAATTCTAATGAATGCAGATAAAGACAGGTAAAGGGAGGGGGTCCTAGGGTTATAAACAATATAGATCACCCCACACAACACCTGGTAACCATTTATACATGTGGTGTTATTATGTGGTCATCATATCCATATCTACCTTTCCCACCCCATTAAGGTATTAAAGCGCGTAGTGGTCTTGTTTATCTATTGAATGCTATTACCCGTCCCAATCCTATCCGTCCTGGAGGCATTTGGGACTACTAGTCCTAAAAGGAAGGGAGTTGGGGCTTTTCAAAAGTTTCAAAATGATAAAAATCTAAGCAACAAGTAATAACAAATAACAATTAAAGGGGGGGGGGGGGAAATAACAGTAAAAGCTCAAGTAGGCCTTCTCATTTAAAGAAGAAAATTATTTAGCATAATTTACACATACCGGTTTAGTCTAAATTAAATCTAAGGTGTAGGATAGGCTGATTCATCACATATTATTTAGATGAGGAGTCCGAATTAGCCTTGTCTAGATGTAGTTATCGAAATTGACACAGTTGATTAATCACCTAATAGTTTGCCTAAGTGAGTCCTATAGGCATCACATCTAATAGAGTTGTAATGATTTTAAGGAAAAAGGTTTGCTAGTTTTAAAGAAGATTAGCAGACTTTTAGACTGGTTTTAGATTAAAAATGGGATTGGTTCAGTTGATTTACTCCGATAGGCATGATCTCTAAGTGTCATTGCTTTTTTGAATAAAAAAGGTTACAGGAATGCAAGAACCATATAGGCATGATATCTATAATGGATTGGTTATTATTAAGCCTAAGATTGTTTTCCTAATGGCCGGTACATGCAGAAGTGCAGAAAAAACTTATAGGCATGTTTCTATATGTAGTACCTATAGGAATAATCTCTAAGATGCAGAACTTATAGGCATGTTTTCTAAAAATGCAGAAATGCAGAAGTGTAGGAAATCTTATAGATAGGATTTCTAGATGTATGATGAAACAATCTTATAGGCAGAATTTCTAAATGCATGATGTATAAACGATGATTGTTGTGATTGCAGAAATAAAACCTGAAGCATGATATCTACCCCATATGCATAACATAAGAGACCCTCTCCTATTTTTTACTATATATCCCATAGTTATTAAAAATTATTACAGATCCGAATAAATTAGAAAGAAAAGTAAAATTATATCAGAAGTTCCAGCTATATCTAAACAACCTAATTCAGACTCGAAGTCCAACAATATGAGATAAACCAACTTCTAGGATCAGATTTTCCGAAAGATTTTCTCATAATTGGAGTGTGTCAAAGCTCCCAAGAGTCTTAAAGGGACTCCGGGAAATCCTTACATCCCAAAACATTGCAGAGTTAAGAACATAATGCATTGTGGAAATGCCAGCCCTCAGATGTCCAAGTGTAGAGGGAACTCAAGGTCCCAAAGCAAGGCTCATAAGAGAGGGGCAGAACTTAAAAATTCTAAGAATGAGTGTATGTGCATATGGGGGAAGGGAATCAAGGAGAGTCATGGCAGGCTGGTGGTGATGCCCAGCAATTGGGATGCTGCCACACCCCTAACCAACCTGCTAGCTAAACATTGAGTGTTAGGATCCCTTGTAGATCAAGTTATGGCCTAGGCAGTAATTAGGATACTGTCAGGACAAGACCTTAACTCAGGCATATAGAAGGGAATATGGGTAGGGATTCATCACAGAAATAGAAGCAAGGAAGAGAAATACTTAGCACAAATCATGATCAATAAAGTAAACAATGTTTGAAACTATAGAGTGAACACATAGGGGGTGAGGCATAAAATTAAATAAAAGGCATACTAGTTTCAAAGGAAAATAGGTAAGAAAATAGTAGACTTGAAAGAGCCAAGTTGCAAACAGCAGTTCCAAAAAAGATCTCAAGCAAAGCAGAATTCAAAGCAGTATTGCAATAAAGTATATGATTAGAAGTGTTTTTGTTCCTGTAAATTTCTCAGTGTGTGTCTTGATGTCTTTGAAAAGAGGGAAGACTAGTCTTTGTATAGTTTAGAAAATTAGGTAGTACATATGAAAATAATGCACAAACATGGAAATAGCAATCAATTAGTATCAATTAATACAACTAGACTCCATTAATTAAGAGGTCTAGTTCAAACAGCTAGTCAAGATATAATAAGGGAAAGGAATCAGCTTAATAAGGTTGATTAGGGCGAATAAATATCATAGGGCATAAACAAGGGCAAATACATAGTGGGTAATTAAGAAAAGTTGTAATAATGGTGTATTTATAAAGTAAAATAGGAAATCAGTTAGAAAATCAATCAAGAGGATCTCAGATCCAATTGTAATCACAAGGAATCCCAAGTAATTAATGAGAGATCTATATAAGTATATAAATAATTCAAACTGGTACAGAATTACAGAAGAGATACATAAGACCATGTATTTAAGGAAAACATCACAAGCATAAGATTTTTGCATGAAAAGACAAAGAAAATAGCCAGTAGGGTAAAGGAGATTCAATCGAAAGAAATCAGCAAGGAATAATTAGCCTTATTAAAGGGATTTCAGAAACCAATCACTTGGTTGGTGAAAACCTTTCAAAAGAAGAATTTTTCTCATATATAAAGCACCCAAATCAAACAAAAGAGTCGTTTACACTAGAAAAGAGTTTAAACCTGAAAGTCGTGGAGTCACAAACAAACAGGATTTCAAATTCCAATTACAGACTCAAAGCGAGTCTAAAAACCTAGGGTCCCAAAGTGGAACCCCAATGTCACTTATTGTCACGACCCAATTTTCAAACCCGGTCGTGATGGCGCCTCTCGTGAAGACAAGTACAGCCAACTAACCCAAATCGTCTCCTTAACAATTATTAAACATAATGGATGGATAAATATAGCTTAACGACAATAATAGCCAGTATTTACAACCCAACACAACCCGACCAGGGTGTCACAAGTCACGAGCATCTTAAGAAGATTGAACACCACTACAGGGCTAATAATATATATATAATAAAATCTGGAGTTCAAAAGATGAAGTCCATTGTCGCGAACGCTGGCGGTCACTCTGCTCAGCTACAATAGCGATACCTTCAACCAGCTCGAAACCCGCTACCGGGTGAACAATACCTGCATTTGCGCGCGAGGTGCAGGGAGTAAAGTGAGTACTCCAACTTAGTGAGTAATAAAAGTAAATAATACCTGAGCAACCAGAAAACAAACAACATGCTATACAGAAGCCGGGTACGATTTCTGAGAAGATAGTAAAATTAGTGAAATCTTTAGAAGTGTTTCGGCTCAGTTCAAATGTATTTTGAAAATGGTCTTTTCAATAATTACGAAAACTACTTCAAAATAGTTAGTGCTGATTAGCACAGAAATTCCGCCCCTCGGGAAAAAACATCACAGTATGGCAGGTGAAAATGCAAATAAGTATGTAAGATGATCACATAAAAGTTTGCCCCTCGGGTACCGCTCAAATCAGTACCAGCCCCTCGAGCTCAATATTAAATGCTCAGAGTAGTTTTAGCCCCTCGGGCACAATATCACATCACTCAGATCAGTATCAGCCCCTCAGGCTCAGTATCAGTCAGATAGTACAACATCAGCCCCTCGGGCTCACTCTCACTCATATGGGTACCCGCGCTCACTGTGGATGTGCAAACTCCGGAGGGGCTCCTATAGCCCAAAAGCTATCAATAAGACCTGCAAGCCTGAATAATATCAATGCGAGGCCTGAAAGCCTGCTCATAATACACTCGAGGCCTGTAAGCCTCCTCACATCACTCGAGGCCTGAAAGCCTCCACATATCATGCAAGGCATGAAAGCCTCCTCACATCACTCATCGGATCCTCAATCATGGTCTTCGACCTCAATCAGTCCAAAATAGTCATAAGCCCCTCGGGCATTAATGAAAATGAAATGCTCAGCTCAAACAATAGTTCAAATATCAGTTAAAACTCAAGGTTGAGTAAAAATATAGCTGAGTTCATGAAACAGTGTAATTCAAATGGACTAAGTTAAAATAATATTTCAAATAGTGAGGAAAACAATGATGATAGCTCACAAGAAGTTCAAACAGTCGGCAATAAGCCCCAAATATGGCAATAAGCCCAAGTCATAGTGAAAAACAACATGTCATAGTCAAATACACCATAAAATCAACAACCAGGACGGACTAAGTCAAAATCCCCAATGGTGCTCTACCCTACACTAGCTATCCGGCGTGCAAGTCACCTCAATATAGTACTACGGTGTGCAAATCCGGGGTTTCAAACCCTCAGGATATCATTTACAATTATTACTCACCTCGAACCGGTGAAATACCTCGCTCGCGACGCCTTTGCCCCTCAAATTGGCCTCCACGCGCGTCGAATCTAGCCAAAATTAGAGCGAATACATTACAATATGCTAAAGGGACAATACCCAATCGAAAACAATCGAGAAATAGCAGAAATCTCAAAACTAGCAAAACAAGATCCCCTGGCCCACTTCTCGAAAAATTATAAATCTCACATTACCGGATTCCTCGTCTCGCCACGAGTTCATACATACCAAGAACTCTCAAATCCGAGCTCAAATGACCTATCAAATTCCAATTTAAAATATCAAAAACTCAAGCCCTAACCTCCATTTTTAACCATTAATTCCTTGAATGTTAGTGTTTAATCCATGGTTTTACACTATATAAACATAATCCGAGTCCAATAGTTCATACCTGATAAAACCCCTTTGAATTCTCTCCAAAATCGCCCAAGAATCGCCTAAGCGAAAGTCCAAAATATTTTCCTTCCCTTTCAATTTGTGAAACACTGTTCACTTAAACCCAGGTCGATTTCCACTTCTGCGGTTAATTTACCGCACATGCGGTCACCGCATATGCGCCCACTTAACCGCTTTTGCGGTCTAACTTAAATCACCAGTGACTGCTTCTGCGGTAACAAACTGCTTCTGCGGTCGCCGCTTCTATGGAACACCTAGGTCCTTCAAGGACCGTTTTTGTGACCACCTAGCCCCATCTGCGGAACCGCTTAAGTGGCCCCTTTTTTCGCAGATGCGAAAACAACAGAACCATCAAAAACCTCTTCCATGCAACAAACTCCAAATTCACCGTTTAACCACCCGAAATTACCCCAAGGCCCCCGAGACCTCAACCAAAATCACCTAACGAAGCTACAGCAACTCTCGGAATTCCATTCTAACACTCAGATAAAAATCTCATCCATTAATCTAAATTCGCCAAAATACTAACTTCGCCAATTCAAGCATAATTCTACACCGGACCTGCAAAATCAATTCCGATCTCACTCCTAAGTCACAAATCACCTCCTGAATCTAACCAAAATGCTGGAAATCAAATCTGAACCCTCTTACTCACAAGTCAATGTCCGATTGACTTTTCCAACTTAAGCTTTCCTTAAAGAGACTAAGTTTCTCATTTCTCATCAAAATCAATCCAAATCAACTCTAACACACCACATACCGATAACAAAACATGAAGAAGCATGAAATGGAAAAACAGAGCAATAGCACATGACACGGTGGGGCGGGTCATCACACTTATCAAGGAAACCCCAAAACCTAAGGTTTTGAATAGAGTCAGAGGTGGGAAGACAGGGTCACTAAGCGGGGCTCAGAGATCCTTTCCAAAGACTTCTGAGAGGCAAACATACGCGATACCAAACACATCGATTCAAAGTCATGCTTGGGAAAAACTTAGAATTCAAACAAATTTTAGAAGTTTTAAAAATAGTAGGTAAGAACATGGTTAGCAGGAACATCAAGAAAACACAGTAAGGTGAAATAAAATCAAAGAGCACATAATTAAACACATATAGCAAAGAGTGAGGAACAAACACCCGAGTTAATCATGTGAACAAGGAACAGAAAAATTATTGTATAATTGGAAAATAAACAAGACAGAGCAAACTAGAGCATAATGAGAAATAAACATACGAGCATAAAACATATATAAAGAGAGAACAAAAGAGTCAGAAAACATTTAAAGAAACATTTTCCAGAAACCCTAAAAATCGGATTCGAGCAATTTTGAAAAGAAAATTTTGGGAAAAGCCTAAAAATGTCAAGTAAAGATCAAGCATGTCACATATATGTAAGAAATAGGCAAGTAGAGAACCTTAGATGGCTTTAAAAATCAGCAGAGAAGACCCTAGAATGAAAAGGTCTTGAGGAAAGTCGGATCCTTAGTCGAAGAGACTCATTTCACTCGAACTCGCCGGAGAATGGACGGTGAGGCCATGGATCTTGCAGATCTGAGACAGATCTAAAGCGGCCACTGGATCGTCCTTCAAACTTTGAGTAACTCAAGTTTAATGGTGAGAGAGAGTGAGCACATGCCATCAATGGCCAGGAATGCCATGGAGTCTGGTAGAATCATGACAGAAGTAGGTGGGAATCAACTAGGGTTTCAGGGAGGTCTAGAGATGATTGGGGAGATGAAGAGAGTTCAAAGGCGGCACGTCTGATAGAGTGAACTAGGTTCGGGGGGTATGGGAATTAAAAAAGAAAAGAATGGATCATGGTCGTTGATCAAAATGATCAACGGCCATGATAAAAGGTTAAATAGGGAGGGTCTGAAAATGGGTCATGGGGTTGGGTTAAAATTTTAAATTGGGTCGTTTAATTAGGGTGGAATTGGGGATTAAATTGAGGCTGTAATTGAAACAGAAATGGCTATGTGTTAAATTACCAATTTTTCCTTTTTATTTTATAAATATAGTTAAAATGATTTTGAAGACAAATTAAAAGCACTGATCAATTTAATAATATATAAATATTAATCTAAAAATACTGTAAATTATTTTAGAGTAGTAAAATGTTGTCAATCGTAAAAATAGGTTATAATTGCAATTATGCAATTTAGCTTTTAAAAATAACAAATAAATTTGTAAAAATATACAAAAAATCACCTTAACTATATTTTGATATAAATATGAGAATAAAATAAATTATTCACCAAAATTGATAGTTTTGGGGATAATTACTGATTTTTGTACTACTAAAATGGACAATAAATTGGTTTTAAAATTTTTTAAAAATAAGGAAAGATGCCAAAACACTAATGTTTATATATTAATATCTATGCTATTTTGAGAGTATTTTGTATTTGAAAATTATATTAGGAAAAATTGGGTTTCAATAGCTGCCCCTCTTTACCCGGGAATGATGAAAGAGTTGACGGGTAAAGATATGATGACCAATTTTGATCGAATGAAATGATTGAGGAATTTTGACTGCGCTCTGGTTCCTGAGCTTTCTACGTATCCCTGGTCTTACAAGAATCAGGCCATATATAGTTTAGGGTCCATTGACAGAATATGCCGATGGAGGTTTCTCGAAAAACGGACGTGATATTTAGATTGAGAAGGGTGGTCGGAGTTTGACAGGCTGCGGGAACTGGAGTGGAGTCGCTCCTGCTGAGACGATCGTTGCTAGCCGGTGTACCTGCAAATGAGAAATACGAACATATATTGTGCATAAAGTTAAACATGTTGCAAGTTCCCATTGGACCATGTATGTTGTCTTTGGATGATTAGGATGGCGTCCTTAGACCATGACTTCCTACGCCATGAAGTGTATAATAAAGGATTCCCAGGCTATTAAATTATGTTCTCAGGCTATGAGAATGATGCCTATGAACCATGATGCCTTTGAATAATGATAATCAAGAGATAAAAGTTGGGTTCTCATGCCAAGGAGTGGCATTCTCGGGCTATAAAAATGGTCCCTATGAACAATGACGCCTTCAAAAAATTTGGCGATCTTTCAGCCCATGAAATGCAGAAGGTGGTGATCCTTCAGCCCATGAGTGGCAATCTTTCAGCCGGTATAAAGGTGGTGATATTTCGGCCGATGCAAGATTTAAATAAAGGTTGTGATATTTCAGCCGATGCAATATTTACCATGCAGATGGAGGTAGAGCTTAACCTCGGAAGGTAGAAAAGTAGCCTTATGCAATGCAGAAAAATGCAGACAGAGGTAGAACTTAACCTTGGAAGGCAGAAAGATAGCCTTATGCAATACAAAAAATACAGATGGAGACAATGCTTAGTCTCAGAAAGCAAAATGGTAGCCTTATGCAATGTAAGAAATGCAGATGGAAATAGAGCTTAGTCTTGGAAGGCAGAAAGGTAGCCTTATACAATTCATAGAAATGCAGATGGAGACAATGCTTAGTCTCGGAAGGCAGAATGGTATCCTTATATAATGCAGGAAATGCAGATGGAGACAGAGCTTAGTCTCGGAAGGTAGAATGGTAGCCTTATTCAATTCAAGAAATATAGATGGTGACAGAGCTTAGTCTCGTGGTAGCCTTATAAGATGCAGGGAATAAAAAGACAAATAGTAAGGAAATCTCTTAGCCTATAGATGATAGTTGCTAGATAATCGCTATATTGTGGCTGCTGGGTATGTTGCACACGGATAGCAAATATAGATAGGCGATGAATCTGAGAAGTTGTATTCCAAAGAAAAAACGTGAGTGTGTAGATATATCTAATTATTTTACTACTTGGGTGCTTGCATCCAAAGAAAAATCGTGAGTTTTTAAAAGGGGAAGGTTAGTCCGTCTTTCCGTAGGCTTTGCTCATCCTGCTCGGCATTGTGTATCACTGGGATAGCATTGCTAAACAAAGCAATTTGATAATAGTCATACATGATTTAGTAAAAAATGTAATTTAAATACATATTTGAAAATAGTTTTCTTTAGATGGACCGACGACGACGACGTGGTTCAAGACATTGCAACCTCTCTTGTTCCAGAATTTTGAGGGTCCTCCTCAAAATTCTGCCACAGTTGACTGGGCTAGTGCTTCTAACGACTGCGTGCGATAGATGGCTGAAAATCAACTTCGAAATTTTGATGGTCCTCCTAAAAATTCTACCCCAGTTTTCAATGGCAGGGGAAATGAAAATTTGTGTTGAATGGTGACCGAACCCATAGGGCTGCCTACGTATCCCCTCTTAAACAGGAATCAGGTTAGGCATAGTTCAAATTACATCATAAGAGAAATCATAAATGGTTACACATAGTATCGCTTGACTACAACTGAATTGATCGGCTTTGACCAAACTTCTCTCTCCATTTCTGCAAGTATGATGACTTCTCCTGTTAGAACCCGGTGAACCATGTATGGAACCTGCAGTTGGGAGAGAATTTCCCCTTGGTTTCGTCTTTATGTGGGAAATTGTTTTTCAATACCAGCTGCCTTAGTGTTGATTCTCTTAGATTGTCTATTTTATTGAAAGCTCTAGATATTCTGTTCTGATACAATTGACCATGGCAAATTACATTAATTATTTTCCCACCTATAAGACCTAACTACTTGTAGTGACTTTTCACCCATTCTGCATCATCGAGTTTTGATTCTTGTATGATCCTCAAGGAGGGAATTTCCACCTTAACGTGAACGACCGCTTCCGTACCATAAACCAGTATATAGGGAGTTGCCCCGGTTGATGTCCAAACTGTGGTACGGTATCCCAATAAAGCCAATGATAGCTTTTTGTGCCACTATTTATGCTTTTCTATCATTTTCCTCAATATCTTCTTGATATTCTTGTTGGCCGCTTCTACGACTCTATTTATCTGAGGATTTTATGCTATAGAGTTCCTGTGTTTGATCTTGAATGTTTCACATATTGCTTTCATTAGGTCATTGTTGAGATTGGAACCATTATCCGTAATGATTGACTCTGGGATGCCGAACCGACAAATGATACGGTCGCGAACAAAGTCTACCACGACTTTCTTAGTCACTGCCTTATGTGATGCTGTTTCAACCCATTTGGTGAAATAATCAATTGACACTATAATGAACCTATGCCCATTTGATGCGGAATGCTCGATAGGTCCGATAACATCCATTCCCCAAGTGGCAAACGGCCATGGCGAGCTTGTTATAGTAAGCTTGTTTGGAGGCACCTTTATCATGTCTACATGTATCTGATAGAGATGGCACTTTTGGACATACTGAATGCAGTATGTTTCCATAGTCATCCAAAAAATAACCAGCTCGAAGTATTTTCTTGGCTAAGACAATATCGTTCATATGTGGGCCGCAAGTCCCTACATGAACCTCTTATAATAACCTGGATACTTCCTTTGCTTCGACGCACCTTAGCAATCCCAAATCGGGAGTCCTCCTGTATAGGATTCCTCCATTGTGAAAGAAGTTGTTAGATAACCTCCGAAGTGTGCGCTTTTGAGTAGAGCTTGCAAATTTTGGATATTCTCCTGTTGTCAAATACTCCTTGATGTCATAAAATCAAGGTCTTCTATCTGCTTCTTCTTCGACATGAGCACAGTAAGCTGGCTGGTCATAGATTTTTACCGGAATAAGATCAATGAAGCTCTTGTATAGGTGTTGTATCATGGATGATAGGGTAGCCAATACATCGGCAAACTCATTTTGGACTCTAGGAACATGCTGGAATTCTTTCTTTGTGAATCTATTCCTCAATTCCCGTACATGATGTAGATAAGGGAGTATCTTGGAATTCTTGGTTGCCCATTCTTCTTAGGTCTGGTGTATAAGCAGGTCTGAATCTCCGATTACTAGCAATTCCTGAATGTTCATATCAATGGCCAGCTTGAGCCCTAAGATGCAAGCTTCATACTGGGCCATATTGTTGGTGCATAGGAACATGAGCTTGGCAGACACCGAATAATACTGACCAGTTTCTGATACTTGGATTGCTCCTATGCCAACTCCTTTGAAGTTTATTGCTCCATCAAAAAAAATTCTCCAACCGTCATAGGATTCTGCAATATCTTCTCCTATGAAAGATACCTCTTCATCAAGAAAATACATCTTTAGAGGCTCGTATTCTCCATCCATGGGATTTTTAGCAAGATGATCTGCCAGTGCTTGTCTATTTACTGCCTTCTAAGTTACGTAAACACACTACTAGAAATTGGAGATATGGTAACCCTTCGAAAACCATTACAATAAATAAGCTAATCGTCCCTGTAGGGCTAATGGGACGGATTTGGACGCATTTCGAGATTCAGTGTTACAATAGGTCTATTGAAACAGTTATTTGCAATAGTTTACAAACTGTCTCCATAGATAGGGTATTGGAACAGTTTAGATTGCCACCACTATTCTATGTACAGGAACAGTTTCTTTTTCATTTGGTACGGTTATAAACCGTCCTGGTAAAATAATACATCTGATTTTTTAAGCCTATTGCAACGGTTTTCATGATATATTGCAATGGTTTGTGTGCTATATTGGAACAATTATCAGTACCCCTATTGCAATGGATATTATAACATATTGAAACGCTTATTAGGGGTCGCTCTTATTATTTGCTAGTTCTATTGGAAAGGTTATATTCTTTATTGCAACAAATTATAATTTCTGATATTTATGGAAGCAAAATGAGAATAGTTTCCTATTCTATGAAATTGTTTACACCATATCAAACTAGCATTATCCATGTACAAAAACAAAATATGGATACATTGTTTGGTCAAACAATTCAAAAGTCAAAATAGATGAGTCTGCATACAAAAAAGTTCTAAACTAAAATATTCTTAAACATAATAATAGAAAGTCTAACAACGATCAATAACACTTAAGTAAGGTCTCGTCACTACTTTCATCCGCAGTCATTGCACCTACAAAACACAATGAGACATTTATTTCACTTACTATCTTGTGGCAAGTGCTGCAAGCGATTCTAAACTTGTGGAAAATTGGAATAGAAGTACATATATTGTTTGCCAAGACCCCTTGAGGGTTTTAAATGATTTGAGCCTTCAGGGAAGAAGTGAGAATTGATTGATGTGATATTGGTTGCTTCCATGGTTTAGCAAACAAGTTGGCCAAAGACCAACATCTAAATTAAAAAGAGTGGCATGCTTCTCAGTTAGCATATCTCTGGTTTTTGAGCTATGGAATTAATGCAGATACTACTAACATACTGAAGCACAATGAGAGTGAAGCAATTGTATTTTCAAAGTGTGATTATACTTGTTGTCATGTTGTCTTTGCCAGTGAGAAATTTCGATTCAAAACGAAGAAAGGATAAATATAAGTTACTAACTTGAAATCCAATTCTAAAAGTAAAAGATTAAAAATACAAAATGTAAAAAATTTTCTTCGAAAGACTCGAATAATGTTAAATGCTTTCTCAAATTTAGCCTACTTTTTCCTTTATTGCACTAATTTTTGCTTATCGCTTCTGGATTCTCTTTGAAGGTTTGTCCATCTTCGCTTTTCCTGCTCTATGCATAATTTCTCACTAGATCTTTAACATGCATGTCAATTCTATCTGATTTGCATATGCATCTATGAAAATAGATACCTGATAATTATATACTTCCGGTCTTTGATGTCGTTCATTTCTTATTATCTCTCTCCTTCCTTCTGCTCCCGGCTTCTTTCTTCTGGCGATTTAGAAAGAGAGATAATAGAATATTTTCACAATTATGGCAAATAAAGCAGAATATGGAGGATAAATTTGAAAAACTAGATGGCATTGGGATCTTCTATCATTATTATCTCTCTAAACGTTTTTGCACATAGCAATAGGAGCATAAAACTTAACATGTGCAATCATAACAATATGCAAGAGGACTCACCAATCATCACTCACCTGTCAGTAATGACAACCTTTTTCTTCGTTGGGCAATTAGTTATGTTAAAACACAAAAATATACAAATGAAATACAGAATAACATCCCTGGAAAGTAGAAAACCAAATAAAAACTTATCATACAGTAACTTATTAAGATGGTGCATGTCACAGTGTTGATAGACAAAAACAATTATTCTTTCTTGTTTCTCAACTTGTCGTATACCATCAATGATCGATGCATGATTCAGGGCATCAGAAAAAAGGACAACTCTTTCATCTATTGAAGGTTGACTTCCTTTGGCTAGGAACACACAAACAATGCCTACAGTTGTCATAAAGGCCATGTTGGCTGAAAAGCCTATTGGACGAAGAAGGCAATCCTAATATGTAAAATCAGAGAGAGTAAGCATCAGTTTGAATCAGTTATTCACTAAAAAAATGTACATGTGTCAGCTGTTTCAATAATAATCTTAATTAAGAACCATCACCAATTAAAAACATTCCAACGAATACGATGAATACACCCACTCATATTATTATTATGATCCTTTTCCACCATCAGGCCCATTTAACTTTTTGTCTTTCAAACTTTTCGATGATCCTTCATCTTCTTCAGAAACCTCTTCAAGATTACACTCTTAAAAGTTTTGGATAGCCTGTTACATGATTAACTAATGACACAACATATCCAGAAGATGAATGTAATAGAAATGTTAATATTAAGATGGATATGCAGCCTTGATACAAGATTGGACAAGATTACAAATTATCATATTCAACTGAAGGCAAGTAGAAGATGAAATTTTTGGCCATTTTCCACATAAATCTCCATATCAGTAGGTCCATAGGTGCAACATTATTATAATTAAAGTTGCTAAGGGAATGGAGAAATTATTTCAGACGACGTACAATCTTTCAAAATGGCTTTAGCTAAGAGCAGATAGCAGGGATAAACATCATAGGATGAGGTAAATAATCCATATATCAGCAAGCGAATGACCACGACAAACCAAGTCAACAATAAAAAAATTGAACTCATTCTCTCCAATATATACACGAGAAGGAAATGACTAGCTATTTTCTCTTCAGAATCTTCCTTTGAGTAGGATTCACTTGATAGCTCTAACACCAGCATACATGAGTTTCAAATCAATATTTATAGATTCTCTTGCACATGATTAAAAAGACAAAAATACAACTATAATATTCAATCCTTAAATGTAGATGACAGAAAAAAAAACCCAAAAATATCACCCAGAGAAAGAAAAAAGGAGCAGCGAAACAATTTTTCTGAATAACCAGGAAAGCGAACATCGATAGAAAACATCGAATAAAAAAAATCTCATGGTTTCAAATAGAAAATAAAAACCTAACAAATAAATCCCCCAATTTTGCAAACTAGAATCAAAAATGTATCATGTAATATAAACAAAGCAGAAGCAAAGACCTTCAAACAACAACAACAACGATGCCATTGGAGACGAAAAGGACGATGTTGCTGAGGCCAAAAGCGCTCCTATTCTTAAGGAAAAGAAATCCAAATGCCAAATAGGGGAAAATCGATAGCCTACCTCAGAGATTTCTCGTATGTTAGCCAAAACTGGTCCTCAATCACCGACAGTTGTCGTCCATCACCGGAGCTGGACGACAGAGTCCGTTGATGGTGAGGTCGATGTGTTCTAGGTTGACACTGAGAGAGATGGTCTTCAAGGTTTAATTTTGAGAATGACAGTTTAGAGAGAGTGATGGAACCTTCTATGTCAAATATTAAAGAGTTATTAAAATATTATTGTTAATAAAAATATAGGAGGAAAAGTAAGGAGGGAAAAGTAAATCGTTCCATTATACTTTTATTTTATAAAACCATTCCCACAGGTAAATCTATGGTATCGCTTTTACAAACTGTCTCCATATATTCACTTATAGTAACAGTTATTTTACTATTGGAACGTTTGTCCTTCAAAAGTGTCCCAAAAACCTTTTGACTCTATTAGGACAGTTTAAACCGTTCTAATATATGATATATTGTAACAGTTAAAAAACTGCTGCACAATAACCGTTCCAATAAAGTCAATTTCTAGTAGTGACAATATCGAATTAACTCAGCAGGATTTGCCACTTGGCTAGCTTGCCTGTCGGCATGGGCTTCTGAAAGATTTACTTCAGCAGATCCATTCTTGATATGAAATAAGTAGTATAGGCAGAGAAATAATGCCTCAACTTCTGAGATACCCAAGTAAGAGCACAACAGGTGCGCTCTAATAGAGAATACTAGGCCTCGTACGGGGTGAAATTCTTGCTGAGATAGTAGATGGCATGCTCCTTCCCTCCTATTGCATCATGTTGTCCCAAAACACAACCAAATGCCCCGTCCAATACTACCAGGTAGAGAAATAGCGGTCTCCCCGGCTCGGGCGGAACCAAAACTTGCGGCATTGACAGGTATTCTTTGATTCTGTAAAAGGCTTTCTAACAATCATTTCTCCATTTGGTAGCGGCGTCCTTCTTCAACATCTTAAAGATTGGCTCACAAATGACAGTGGACTGAGCTATGAACCAACCGATGTAGTTGAGTCTCCCCAGGAAACTCATCATGTCCTTCTTGTTCTTTAGTGGTGGCAATTCTTGGATGGCTTTAACCTTTGATGATCCAGTTCTATTCCTTGGTGACTTATGATGAACCCAAGCAGCTTTCCAACAGGAACCCCGATGCACATTTGACGAGATTCAGTTTCAGGTTGTACTTTCTCAGTCTGTTGAAGAATTTTCTCAAATCTTCCATGTGGTCAGTGGCTCTCTTAGATTTGATGACGACGTCATCTACATATACCTCGATCTCTTTGTGTATCATGTCATGGAAGATAATACTCATGGCCTCATGTAGGTGGCCCTAGCATTCTTTAACGTGAATGGTATCATCTTATAACAACACATTCCCCATGGTGTAATGAAAGTTGTTTTCTCCGCGTCTTCCTCATCTAACCATATTTGATGGTACCCAGCAAAACAATCAATGAATGGCCCGGTTGAGATCTCGGTAGTCGACATAGACTCTAACTTTCTCGTCCTTTTTCGGTACTAGCACAATATTGGCTAACCATGTTGGATATTCCACCACCCTGAGAACCTTAGCTTTGACCTGCTTAGTAATTTCTTCCTTGATTTTCAAACTCATATCTGGCTTGAACTTTTTGAGCTTCTGTTTTACTGGCAGACATGTTGGATCGGTTGGAAATTTATGAGCTACAATAGATGTACTGAGACCAGTCATATCATCATACGACTAGGCAAATATGTCCTCACATTCCTTTAGGAATTCCATGTACTCCTCCTTTTCTGATGGTGACAGATGAACACTGATGCGCATTTTTTTTTGACATTTTCTGTATCTCCCAAATTAACAACCTCATTCTCGTCCAAGTTGGACTTAGTTCTATTCTAAAAATACTCAACCCCTTTAACAACCTCTTCTGGTATATTTTCCTCTTCTGAGTCTACATATGTTTTTTGTGTTGTCTCGTTTCAAGTCACAATCGTTGGTTCATCAAGATAGGTAATAGTAATGTTGTGTAAATTATGAAAAGTAGTAAGAGCAATATTAATAAGAAACTGAAATACTTTGATAAATTTCATAATTTTTTTGAACATTGGAGCTCTTATTTCGAAATCAAAAATGCAGAAAGAAAGTCAACTAGAAAAAAAATAAAGATAATGCACGGTGCTTTGTTTAGCCTTGCTACCCCAAAGCTTTTCGGTCCCTGGTGGTTCTGATGGACCAATTATTGAGGTGTGCTCCTTGAATAACAGCTTGTATAGAAGGTCCTTCCTCCCCTTCCTCCTCGAAAATGATGCAACAACCCATATTGTCATCTTCCAAAAATAGATTCCTCATTGTTGCCAACGCTTTCTCTTCTTTCGACCCATATATGATATTGTCTAGATGGAAGGTCTGCTCCAGACGAGGTATGCTCCAGCGTATAGTAGGGATTGCACCATGGTGGTGACCAGTGGTTGAACTCTTCCCAAGTGTATTCATATCTGAAACCAAAAGTGGTACCATGTTTCTTCAGCTTGATAGGTTTGGTAATTCCCTCGAGGTTCTTGCCGAGTCCCTTGCCAGGTTCATATCCACACCAATTCAGTATACTTTTAATTTTGTTATCCCACCATTTATCCTTGTCTATGGCGTTGACTCGCTCAATATGATGGTAAGTTTCTCCGCCTATCTTCATTCTTCCTCTGATTGTCAGGATGGTCAGGCGATTGTATATGGGATTTTACCATCGTCGTGAATAATCACCTCTTGGTGATTCCATTAAAACCTCACTACCTGGTGTAGAGTTGATGCTACGGCCCTAGCGTCATGAATCCAAGGTCATCCTAGAAGCAAGTTGTAAGATGTTGGGATGTCTATTACTTGAAAGTCAACGACGAACAAAGTCGGTCCCATTTGTAGACACAAACTGATTTCCCCAATAGTGGACCTATGGGAACAATCGAAAGCTTTGACATTTATGGCTCCATCTTTTATCTTATGCAGGCCTTTTACCAATGTTCCGAGAGTCACCAATGGACAAATATTGAGGCTGGACCCTCCGTCAATAAGAATTCTGATGATGAAATAATCCTCGCACTACACAGTAATGTGCAATGCTTTGTTGTGGCGTAGCCCTTCCGGTGGTAGCTCATCTTCGATGAAATTGATTTTGTGACTTTCCAATACTTGCCCTACCATGTTCGCCATTTCTCCTACAGTTATGTTGCTGGGTACATATGCCTCACTCAGTATCTTCAACAAGGTATTATTATGTGCATCAGAGGTTTGCAGTAGAGCTAGGATGGGGATCTATGCCGGTGTTTTATTCAGTTGATCAATGACTGAGTACTCTTTTACTTATATCTTCCTCCAGAGATCATCGGGTCCAGTTTCAATAGGTCGTCCATAGTCCTGCTTACTTGATTCAGCTAAATGTTCCGAAGTATAAACCCTGTCGGTTCTTGTCATACCCCGCGCCACAACTGCTTCTCCGATGGTAGCTTTTCCTTTTCTACTTGCCTCGGCTATGTAGTCCCAGGGGATGGTTTTTGTATGGAATGGTTCTATGGCTATCATCGCCACTGGAATGGGTACTCTTGCTTTGGAAGGTAACATATCAACTTCAAATGGCATAGGTGCCTCTGGGGTCCCAAACTTGACCTCAATTGGTCTTGGCGTCTTTGCAGAAGGAGGTGCCTCAAACTCGAGTGGTATGGACATTTTTACTTCAGCATCTCTAGAAGGCTAGATCTGTACTACAATCAGATTAAGTGTGACTGCTGGTTTCTTTGGCTTGTCACCCTCAGTGATCAACCCGATAGATCCCTTTGCGTCCCCATCATCTTCTATCCAAATCATGTGAACACCTTCACCTTTATGGTCAGGTAGAGGGTTGTTGCGGACATTAAGAGTAGGCTCTTTTGCCACGATAATCTTGTTGTTTATTAAAGCTTGGATCTTTTCCTTCAGGGAGTGGCACTTATCAATGGTATGCCCCTTCATGCGGAATGGTATGCACAGGTTTTGTTTAGGTTGACCCATTGGGAAGGATTTTCTGGAGTTATGGCAGGGATAAGGGTGATGTAACCAATAGCTTTAAGCCTTTCATACAGCTAGTCGATTGGTTTGGCAATGGCAGTGTATAGTTTGGGAGGTCTACGATCGAAGTTTGGTCGGGGTCTAGGGAAAATTTGGTAAGGGAAAGGTGATTGATAGTGAGAGGGCTGAGTATTATAGGCTTGGTGGATAAGTGCGGGTTGAGAGTATCTGGGTGAAGTGGGTTGATATGCGGGAGGTAGAGATGTTTGGAAAGTAGGTGAAGGTGCTTGGTAAGAAGGTTGATATGTAGGAGAAGGTATTGGGTTGGTTAGATATTTTCTTATGGATTTTGTTCTCTGTGTAACCATCATGGCACTCACATCCCTTTTCTTGGACGTGCCACCAGATTGAAGAGCCTTGTGGTAGCTTGCAATGCTTCAAGGTTAGTGACCATACCACTTTTAATACCTTCCTCGTTCCTCTCCCCTAGTTTGATAATATCGTAAAATGTCTGGCTTTCGATCAACATCAACCTCTCATAGTACTTGGGTCTTGAGCCCGAACAAAAAACTTGTTCATTTGTTCTTCTTCTAAGGCCGGCCTGACCTTAGTAGCTTCTGATCTCATAGCATACTCACGAAATGTCTCTGTAGGTTTTTTTTTCAAGTTCTGGATGTAGAACACATCTGGTGCATTCTCCATGTTGAATCTAAATCTGTCCATGAAATTGGAAGCCATACTTACCGAACTTGTCCACTTCTTCGGGTCTTGGCTGATGTACAAATATAGAGCATCCCCTTTCAGGCTTCTCACAAAGAGCTTCATGCGAATCTTTTCATCCCTTCCTACTCCGACCAGTTTGTTGCAGTATGTTCTTAGATGAACTCTGGGATCTTCGGTTCCATCGAACATCTCGAACTTGGAAGGTTTGTACAACTTGGGCAGTTCGACATCTGGTTGAGTACAAAGGTCTTCATAATTCAGTCCCTCGATCCGCTTGCTTCCTTCAACACCCTGGACTCGGTTAATCATCCTCTTGAGTTCTGTGGTAATGGATTTCTGATAAGAGTGTCTTTTTCATGAGTAGACTCGGGTCTGCTTGAAATAGGTTGAGTATAGTGTGGCATGGTTTCCACTTATATGGGGCGTTGTGGAGATAATCATTTGTGGAGTTTAGTGGTTGAGGGATGAGTGGAGGAGTGTTGTTTGAAGTGTGGCTGGTGTTGCAGTGTTGATGGGGAGCAGGTTGTTTTTGTGGTTTCGGGATGTTTTGTGGAGGTGCGTGGTTTTGGGTGTTAGGAAAGTTTACATCTGGAGTATTGAGGGAAAACGACAAGTTTGCCAAGTTCCGAACCTGGTCGAGTTCTTCTTTAAATTTCAATATCTTCTATTCAAGCTGGGCGACACTTTCCTTGGAAACCTGAATACCCTGAGGGACCTCTACCCTTTTAACTGAGTTCTCCTTCCGGATGTTTTTCAAATCTTCCATTTTTTCCTTGTTTTTGTTTCTGATAGGACTTGGAGGAGGAGGAGGTGGAGGACCCTTGGATCTTGTGGAATATGATGACGATGCCAGAGTGTATGAACTAACCTTTGGGGAGGCGAATAAACTTAAAAACAAAACAAGGTAACAAGTTAGTAAAGATTATGAGAAGAAAAATATTGCAGTATTTAAACACATAGTGTAAGAATATAAATCGTGTCCTAATTTGGGAGCATCATTGTTCCCAAGGTAGGCCTAGCGACAAGTATATTTGGAGAACTTATAATGGACATTGGCATTATTACATTTTAAAGCAAAAGAAAAGACTCCTAATTACTTGGTCCCAGAAGGACCTTCCCCGGACTCGGTATCTTTAGCTCCATCGAACAACTTCACCAACTCACATTGTCCTAGCAGCAAATAGGCTCTAGCTAAGTGTCCTCCTTCGTTTCCCTCAGCGTTCTAGCAGTTTTCAATCCTCTGGATGAACTTGCATTCCATCTCTACCGAACCCCGATCAAAATACTCCAATCACTTATTGACGCTGACAGCCATATCTTTCCATTCTTGACACGTGTATGGGCTATCGTCATCTTCGAAGTCGGCCCTGAAGTGGATCATTTTGTCGACCTTTGGTATTACCTGCTTTCTTCTCGCCTGTCTCATGACTCGGAGAGGGACATAGAGGTACGTTCCCCTCAGATCAATGAGTATAAGAAATGGTGCATCCCGAGATCAAATGATGAACTCTTTGGTAGGGAACCATTTGAACATCCACTGCACTTTCTCTTCTTTTAGATTTTCAAATAAATTTACCCACCCTTTAGCATCTTATGGCTGAGCAAACATGTTAGGCATATAATTCATCCGCTTTGGCTGATAGAAGGCGATATGGTCATCCTAGTCTCTGCATAGAATCCTTTTCCGATATTCACCATTTTGGAGGTGTTCCATGAGCCACAGTTGAAGTAATAAGTTACAACCCTCATAGTGCATGGCCCCTCGATGACATTTTTCCAGGGCCCGGTATATCTCAGCAACGACCATAGGTACTATGCTAAAAGGCTGCCTGCCAATTCCTTCAATCAAAGTCTTTGTGACCATGGCCAGTCTGGTATGGATTCTAGACTTCTTCATAGGAAACACTATCATCCCCAAAAAGCATAACATAAAGACGAAGACTCTTCTGTGGATATGACCCAATGACGTGAGGGATAATTCATCTGGGTAAGTGCGATAGGACTTGCCATGGCTATATCTCTCATACAGATAGTCAAAAGGAATGTAGGAATCCTTCAAACAGGTCAGATTTGGGTTCTTCTTTAGTCCCATCATCTTAAGAAAACCTCTACCATTGCGATTTTTCGGCATAAGCAAACCCGGAGTTTCCTAGGGGATACCAGCCACACCTCCTATTTACTCCAGCAATGGTGTCATTTTAAGGTACCTTAAGTGGAACACCGACCTATCACCATCCCTGAATAGAGTCGCAGCCTCTATGATTTTATTGTTGGGTCATATTTCCAAAAGAGAGGAAAAATTCCCCAAATATTTGCGGACGAGGGTCTGATCACTGGAGTGAAGGTCTCCTCACCAGTCTAACAACCTCAGGCGGATGTTGGTTACCATGCCAAATTTGGGGATTTCGGGCCTCATTGTCTGCAAAACAAAAGTGTTAGACCCTTACCCCCACCGGACTTGACTATTTAAATATCAATAATTCGCATAAGTGGCATTTAGTTCTCCAAATAAAAGTACATACGTGGTAATATCCGATTGGGTTCCAAGGAAACACAATGGACTTTGGATAAGGATATCTTAACGGGTCATTATAAGGACAGCATAACTGAGTCGACTAGCTTTGATAGTGATGCATGCACATTTGAATAGAGTAAGGTTTCTATGCTGTATTAGACCGGTATACTTGAGCGGACAACTCAAGAGGTAAAGTCAGAGAACTGTCTACTGCACCATTGATCGACTGGTTTTATCGCAAATACGCCTTTGCCAAATTTAGGGGGTGATAATATTGGAAGGGCGCAACCACTCATTATAAGCGTTGCTATAGTATTTTGTTTAGCACAAGTGGAATATGATGTTGAAGATGCAATTAAAAGAATGAAAAAAGTTGTCATGTATTTGCACGTTCATAAAGTAATGATTACAATAATTTCTCATAATTACTACAGTATTGAAGGAAAGGGTAAAAGAAATCGTTAAAAGAAATAAAAGAAACGAAGAGCCAAGTCAGTTTCATAGAAGGAGATGCGCTAAAGACATTAAAAAAATACAATAAAGAAGCAATAAAGTCACAAATAACATGAAATGGTAAAAGCCTAAAGAAGTCTCCAGCATAATCGCCATGTTGTCGCGCCACCTTTTTCTAAGGTGAAATCGGGCTTGTGACATTTGGGAGGACAACTCTATTTTATTTTGGGAATTGGATTTTGGAGCTTGAAGAGTCGTCGCCTAATGATTAAGTTCATTAAGACACCAAGAAGGGTTTGATTTTGAAGAAACTAGAGTTTGGGTAAGGGCTAGAAATTATCTCGAGGTAAAAGTGTTAAACACCCCTCAAGATCCACTAGTGTGGTTCTCAACCATGTTATAATTGTGAATTCACATAATCAAGTAAGCAATTAAGGGCTCAAATAGAGGGCTTGCATATAATATTGCAAATAAGTTGAAAACATTTTGAGGAATAGTAAAGAGGCCAGAAATGTATGAAATTCTAAAAGCAAATAAAGATAGGAAAAGGGAGGGGGTCCTGGGTTTATGAAAAATATGGATCAACCCAAACAACAACCAGTAACCATTTGTACAGGTGGTGTTATTGTATGGTCATCATATCCATATCTACCCTTCCTACCTTGTTAAGGTATTAAAGCGCGTAGTAGTCTCGTTTACCTATTGCATACTATTACTCGTCCTAATCCTATCAGTAATGGAGGCATTTGGGACTACTAGTCCTAAAAGGAAGGGAGTTGGGGCTTTTCAAAAGCATAAAAATCTAAGCGACAAGCAATAACAAATAAAAATTAAAGGGGGAACAAATGACAGTTAAACCTCAAGTAGGCCTCATCATTCAAAGCAGCAAATTATTTAGCATGAATTACAAGTACGGGTTTAGTTTGAATTAAATCTAAGGCATAGGATAGGCTGATTTATCATATAATTTTCAGATGAGGAGTCCGAATTAGCCTTGTATAGACGTAGTTATCAAACGGGTTACATAAGAGATACACAAGACCATGTATTTAAGGAAAACATCACAAGCATGGGATTTTTACACGAAAATACCAAGAAAATAGCCAGTAGGGTAAAGGAGATTCAATTGAAAGAAATCAGCAAGGAATTATTAACCTTATTAAAGTGGAACCCCAATGTCACTTATCAAGGAAACCCCAAAACCTAAGGTTTTGAATAGATTCAGAGGTGGAAAGACAGGATCACTGAGAGGGGCTCAGAGATCCTTTTCAAAGACTTCTAGGAGGCAAACATATGTGATAGCAAACACATCGATTCAAAGTCATGCTTCAGAAGAACTTGGTATTCAAACAAATTTCAAAAGTTTTAAACAAAGTAGGTAAGAACATGCTTAGCAGGAACATCAATAAAACTCAATAAGGTGAAACAAAATCAAAGAGCACATAATTAAACACATATAGCAAAGAGTGAGGAACAAACACCCGAGTTAATCATGTGAACAAGGAATGGAAAAGTATTGTATAATTGGAAAAGAAACAAGAGAGAGCAAACTCGAGCATAATGAGAAATAAACATACGAGTATAAACAACATAAAAAGAGAGACCAAAAGAGTTAGAAAACATTTAAAGAAACTTTTTCCAGAAACCCTAAAAATCGGATTCGAATAATTTTTAATATGAAATTTGGGTAAAAGCCTTAAAACGTCAAGTAAAATTCAAGCATGTCATAGATCTGGAAGAAATAGGTAAGTAGAGAACCTTAGACGGCTTTAAAAATCAGCAGAGAAGACCCTAGGATGAGAAGGTCTTGAGGAAATTCAGATCCTAAGTCGAAGAGACGCATATTGCTCGAACTCGCAGGAGAATGGCCGGAGAGGCCATGGATCTTGCAAATCTAAAGGGTCCAGTGGGATCGGCCTTCAAACTTCGAGTAACTTAAGTTTAATGGTGAGAGAGAGTGAGCACAGGCCATCCATTATCAGGAATGTCATGGATTCCGGTAGAATCATGAGAGAAGCAGGTGGGAATCATCTAGTGTTTCGGGGAGGGCTAGAGACGATTTGGGGGATGAAGAGAGTTCAAAGGTGGCACGTCTGATAGAGTGAACTAGGTTTGGGGGGTATGAGAATTAAAAAGGAAACAATAGATCATGGCCGTTAATCAAAATGATCAATGACCACGATTAAAGGGGAAACCAAGCGGGTTTGAAAATGGGTCGTGGGGTTGAGTTAAAATTTTAAATTGGGTCATTTAATTAGGGTGGAATTGGGGGTTAAATTGTGGTTGTGATTGAAACAGAAATGGCTGTGTGTTAAATAGCCAATTTTTCTCTTTTTATTTTATAAAAATAATTTAAAATGATATTGAAGACAAAGTAAAATCACTGAACTGATTAATAATATATAAATATTAATCTAAAAATATTGTAAATGATTTATAGTTGTAAAATACTGTCAATCATAAAAATAGGTTATAATTGCAATTATGCAATTTAGCTTTTAAAAGTACCAAATAAATTTGTAAAATATACAAAAAATCACCTTAACTATATTCTTATATAAATATGAGAATAAAATAAATTATTCACTAAAATTAATAGTTTTGGAGATAATTACTGATTTTTGTACTGCTAAAATGGACAATAAATTGGTTTTAAAATCTTTTAAAAATTAGGAAAGATGCCAAAACACTTAGCTATGCTTAAATATGTATATCTATGCTATTTTGAGTGTATTTTATATATGAAAATTATATTAGGGAAAAATTAGGTATCAATAATTGTAGCAGCCTACAATTAGTATCAGAGCCGATACTCGACCAGTACGGTGGGTGGGTACCCACAATGAGGATGTTGTATTCCTATTGGTGGGGTGAGTGAAGTGAGACTGTAGCTCGCAGGAATCCCACACCGGGAAAAAAAAGGGGAGTCCTAGGCTATATTAGTATGTCTTGGACTTACATGTGCATAGGCATTTTCTCCAGTGGGACTGGGGGAGAACAAAACCATGCAGGTGGGACCCAAAGCGGACAATATGTGCACAGTATGGGCCCGAGTCATTACAGGGTTGTGATGTGGAATACAAACCTGGTGCACATCAACAATTTCGTCAAAAGAAACATTGAAATTTATACACTAATTGAGGTACTCCCTTCTCAACATTCTTCGTTATTTTCAGGCATTTATGCTAGTACAAAGATTTCAAACAAAAACAACATGTGGGAAAATATTACAAATATTTTCTATAATTATAAAAATGCTTGGCTATTGGAAGGGGATTTCAATGACGTACTGGTAGCAAATGAAAAACTAGGTGGTAACCCTATTAATAGAAGAAGGGCTGCAAATTATGGAATAAAATTAACTATTGTAAAATAATGGACCTACGTTTTAAAGGTTGTAAATATACCATGTCAAATCACAATAAAATAAGCAATAACCGTATTATGGAAAGATTAGATAAATTCCTAACTAATGATGCATGAGTAAAGATGTTCTCCAAAGAATGCGTATTTCAACTGCCAAAAACTCATTCAGACAACCTCAAGTCACTATGCTCAAAATCGACAACCATGCGCAATACAATGTCTAAAACCAAAGCAATCATCATAACCACGGCAAAAAATTTGACATAACATCACACAACCCGAAAGGACACAATCGATGTGCCATCTGTCGACGAATATCCAATACTCCTCCCGCTCGAATTCCATTGAGAGACCACAATAACACCGCACCACATGTGCCTATAACCAAAAAATCCCAATGCCTCACAACACGGAAAGGTAACTCATAGATCCCTCCAGATTACTATTAGGCTCAATAACAATCGTATCAACACATCCATCAGCAATACAACTCGGAGCTAACCAAGCCAACTTAAGTTAGAACACATATCCACATTGGCCCGCCAACGAATCCCTTATGAAGAAAACCATGAAGTTTCTCCTTCAACTCCTTTAACTCTATCGGTGATATACGATACGGTGGCCAGTATCAAATCAATACCGAAATCAACAACTTTTCTAGGAGACATGCCCGACCAAAGAAACACATCTGAAAAGTCCCTCACCATCGGACCTGAATCAATGGAAGGTGTCTATGCACTGACATATATCACGAAAGCCCAAATAAGAAAGACAATCCTTCCGAGCCATCTGCTGGGTCTTCGAAATATAAAACCACACTACTAGAACATAATTTTTTGAACCTCGCCACACAATCTGTGGCATTCCCGGCATAGACAGTATCACTTCCTTAGCGCAATAGCCTAGAATGACACAACACAGATCCAACCAGTGTATACCTAGTATCACATCAAACCATAACTTACCAAGAAGCAAAATATCCACTCGGGTCTCAAAACCCCGGTAGTCACTATACATTGCCAATACACGGGACCCACAACCATAACATAACTTATATATTAGAACTCCCAGTCTCCAACTCCATGTATCACATGAATCACCATGACTGTTCCCAATTTCACCATTCGAATATACAAAACACCTCTAATACCCAATCATTCTATGAAAGGCACTCTTAAAATTCTTTTGTGCCACCAAGCAAACTCGAATATCAGCAATCGATCTAACAAGAGAGTGCCACAATACTAATGAAGTACCATCAAATAAAACACTTGCCCTTTTTTTGAACGTATAGCCCCATTAAGCTATGCCAATTAGTAATTTCATTTGCCTAATCATCTGGAGATCATTTCCCTAATCATCCGAAGATCATTTCCCTAATCATCTAAACCTCATTTCCCTAACTATCTTAAGCTGCCCGCTGCCTAAGCATTTTATAATCTTCCTTTCAAAATAGAACCATAACCTTACACATGCAAATCTCAAGCCTACACCATATACCACATAAACCATACCGTCCTAGGATAACCATGAGATTTTCGTATCCCTTCTGAGCCATAAGAAACTATGTACTCAAGTGGCCAAGAACTTTCTATTGATCCCATCTACAAGGAAATCACTGCACATCCCATGCTCCTCACACTCGTAGAAAATACAAATATCTAACCGTGGTAGAAACTATCAAGAACTTTTCGAATTCCACTTGCATAAAAATAAATCGTCAGGACTAAACCCTTCTAACTTAACCAAGCTACGCAGGTCACTAAAACCCAAGGGAATTTCTGCAGAACACTTGTAGAAACTCATTACCTCGTAAGCATCCAAAGAACTAATCATATCCTTACCATACCAATTAAGCCTACTACCAAGCTATCCCATCTATTTGAGTTTCCTTCTGCTTTACCTTCAACTTAATACTCTTTCTTGCTATAACACAAAATTACTTAACCCATACTCACTACACAAGACCCAAGCATAAAACTATACCATTTAAGGCTCATAACCCGCTAAATTCTCCCTTAACTATCCCCAAAAGCACCATATTCAAAACATTTTAGACTGGAGAAACTTCCTGCGAATATAAATCTGGTTCCCTCACCTTCTTGATGGTGATGTATATAGAATTACCTAATTGATATCGAAATACCACAAGTCTTGCACCCTCCAAATGCAAACCTCCGTTCTAGCCAAAAGTACAACTTGAAAATTACTAATTATTACACATAAAATATTAAACACATTTAAACCATTCTCTAGAGTCATCCACTCTACTCAAACTGCAATTAGCCTGATCAAAGAAACCGAACAACATGTATTAGCACTCCGACACCATAGAATGTTGCCTCACCTTAATGCAACCAAGTAACTTCCTGCCCTATACACCGAGCATCCTTCACTAATACCCACTCAAGACACTCCATGATTATCATACACCTATGAAGCATAACATAACCTTTGTCAAAATTTTCCTTTACTCAAGCCATCCTAGGTCTCAATCTCTGTAAGCCATAACTGATTCACCTGTACGCTTCAAACTGGAACCAACATAGCACATAACCGTGCAATCAACTAATCAATAGCTGACTCACCCACTTGGGTTCAAGCCATAGATCAACACATATAGCATAACTCATAATGCATATACTCTATTGCTGCCATAGTACCATAGTGAGATTAAACTCAACCCTTCATAAGCTCGTGAAACACAGACCATCTAGTACTTTAACTCTTCTGCAATCTCGCAGTCACTCTCGTAACAGTTAAACCCACTTTCTTAGCTACCCAAATTTAAATTGCAACACATATATTTCACTTGTAAATGAGATCTTCTAATAGACAACATAAGGATCACACAAACTTCTAAACACTACGCAGGAGATAACCCACTTGCTTCACCTCAAAATGGCTTCTCTTTATACCCTTCCACTGTCATAGATATTACGAAGTCACTTAATCTTACTGAATCTGAGCTCATACCGCAATATGAAATTTACTTCACTCCTAACTGTGACACATGAAAAGATTTTTCACACACCCATAACTCGAGGCTATACATCCAATCACGATGGAAATCAAACACCAAATAGTCGTGGTTGCCCCAAAGCAGACCCTTCTCGCCTCATTCGATTCATATGAACACATCTCTCACTCACATCACCCTCATCACGTAACTATCCAGTCATTACTCCCCTTAATAGGGACACAACAGAACATATAAATTCAGAAACATGAGCCCGTGCAATAAAAAACTCAGGGCTCAAGCTATAGGTAAAAATCTAGCCTCAAGACTTCCAGACTGGCCCAACATCAACACGCAGAGATCACAACTCGTCCCTTGATCAGGGAATCACAAGCCATCGATGCACATATGATACCAAGTGCTCGAGCGCGCATACGAATGCATGGAAGGAATTCAAATAGTTACTTTTCAAGCTAAACCAAGGACACACTATAAGAATTCAAGAATGTGAAGTTTATCTTAAAGGTTTTAAAGCCTCCCGATAATAAGTACAGACGTCTCCGTACCAATCCGTGAGACTATACTAAACCTGCTCATGACTCGTGAGACCTATGTAACCTAGGCTTTGATACCAACTTGTCACAACCCCAAACCGGACACGATCATGATGGCGCCTCTCGTGAAGACAAGGCTAGCCGACATAATTTCCAAATTCATTTATAATAATTTAATAAGTCAATTTAAGTCATTTGTAATCTATCAAGTATAATTTAGCAAAATAGAACAAGTGCGGAAATAGATACGGCCTGACATTGGTGTGTCACAATTCAAGAGTATCTACTAAGTTCTAAATACAACGAAAAGTTTGAAAATGTACTAAATATAGCCTAATTGAATCAAAAGGAAGAAAACCAGTGCTGCGAACGTCGGGCAACTACATTGCTAAATTTTGATGACTCTTCCTCTGATCAACCAATACCCACTACCGGATTCTGAAATAACTTAATCTATACACAAGGTGTAGAGAGTAATGTAAGTACTTCAATTCAATGAGTAATAATAATAAATGAAGACTAGGCGATAAGAAATCATGTAAAGCACATCAACATGTTGCATAGAAGTAGTATAAAACTAGTAAGAAAGCAATGAAGCTGTGAAATATTTTAAAACATATTAGCTTGGTTTAAACATCTTTAGAAATGCCTTTTTAATAGTTAAGCAACTAAATGCAAAGCAGCTACAATAGATAAGCACAGAAAATCCACCCATCGGAACAAATACCAACAAAATTATTCCATCGGGCAACAACATGGAACAACACCAGCCCCTCGGGCTATATCTTATATCACAATGGGTACCCACACTCACTGGGGGTGTGCAGACTTCTAGAGGGCCCCGTTATGGCCCAAGTGTAATATCATGCCATTTCGTGGCATAATCACTTAGGCTCTCAACCTCATATCAACAAGCCACCTCGTGGCGTACAAATTTCAAGCCTTCAGCCTCACAATCATAATCAGTGTATCACTATTGCAGCGTGCAGCCCAACCTAAAAGTATCCTCATAACACAGGCCCTCAATTACTTAGTCAGAATCTTATAAGCCACTTGGGCAACAATAAAACAGGATGCTCGTCCCAAAATATTATTTAAAATATCATTTAATGTGTTAAACCAGAGTAAACATGGCTGAGTTATGAAAACAGTAGAATATAGCAAGACTGAGTTCAAGTATAAAGTCAAAACTGTGAGGAAATATTAGGAAAAGTCCCTTAAGGGTTCAAATAGTTGGCATGAGGCCCAAATATGGATTCAACCCCAAACATGATGATAACAAATAGTTTTCAATAAAATATGTGATAAAACAACTATGTGGGATGGACTAAGTCGCAATCCCCAACAGTGCAGGACTTCACGCTCGTCATCTAGAGTGTGCGTCACCTCAATATAGCACAACGATGTGTAATTCGAGCTTTCATACCCTCAGGACAATATTTACAGTCATTACTCACCTCGATCCGGTCCAAACACTAGCCCGGGATGCCTTTTCCTTCACAAATCAACCTCAGAATGCTCCAAACCACAATCTATACATAACCATTACAATATGCTAAGGAAACAAAGCTCACTCAAAAATATCCAATTTACATTAATAATTATGAAATTGCTCAAACTCGACCACCGAGACCACGTCTCGAAATCCGATAAAAGTCACATCAATAAAATCTTCATCCTCTCACGAGTCTATACATACCAAGAACATCAAAATCAGACCTCAATTGGCCCCCTCAAATTCCCAGTTTACACTCTCCAAATTCAAGCCCTAATTTCCCCAAATTTTAGGCTTTAATTTCCACATATTTCATGATTAAACAAGACAGAATCAACATAGGATCGAGTATAGAGTTCAAAAATCTTATGTCCAGGTGTCTCCCTTCGATTCCCTCTTCAATCTTTCTTAAAATCTCCAAAAAGCGTTCAACAATGGAGAAAAGAGAAAAAAAAAATCCCGAAACCCACTTTTAAACATTCTGCCCCAGGTAAATTTCCTTCTTTGCAAACACGACCGCCCTCTCGCGTTCGTGTAGACCAAATTCACTGCCTCTCTACTTTTCCCTTTGCGAACGGGGACGATTCCACGTGAACACGATGCTTCACCATACCAGCCTTTCGCGAACGCGATACAAGTCTCGCGAATGCATATCACAAAGGGCCTGGGGTGCCCAACGACCTTACTCCTCTCTGCGAACGTCACCCCAGTCACGCATCCGCGATGCACATGAAGCTTTAACTTTCACTTTCATTTCCTCTTCATCGCTAATGTGTTGAAAAAAAATATCATCACACAAAATCACCCTTCGCGAATGCGAGTCCTTGACCGCGAACGCGAAGAATAAATCATCTGCAACAAAAACCAGCAAAACTGTTAAGTCCAAAATTGATTCGTTCAACCATACGAAACTCACCCGAGGACCTCAAGACCTTGACCAAACATGAAAACATATACCATAACCTCATTCAAACTTATCCCAACCTTCGGAACGCTAAAAAAATATCAAAATACCAAAATCACATCGAATTCAAGCCTAAGAATCCCAAGAACTTCCAAATTATGCTTTTGATCAAAAAGCCTACCAAACCTTGTCTGAACGACATAAAATTGTGCATACTCATCACAAAATTACACAATGGACCTACTCTGACTTCCGGAGTTCCGTTCTGACCCTTATATCAAATTCTCGTCCATCGACCGGAAAATGCCAAAATCTCATTTTCTCCAATTCGAGCCTAAAACTTTCGCGGACCTCCAAAATATATTCTGACCATAGCCCTAAGTCCCAAATCATCTAACAGAGCTAACCAAATTATAAAAATTCTATTTTGAGGTCATCTACTAACAAGTCAAATCTTTGTCATACCTTTCAAATTTCAAGCTTCAAACTGAGAACTGTTCTTCCAAGTTCACTTTGATTACCCTGAAAACCAAAGACAACGATTTACATAAGTCATAATATATCACACAGGGCTAGTCATGCCCGACAACTAACGAACGAAGTGCAAAATCTCAAAATGACCAATCGGGTCGTTACAAGTGATAACGCCATTATTATTCAGGAACTAATGCTTAAAATGCACAAACAAAAAGTTACAAATGCAAATTTGGTTCTGAAAATAGACCTAGAAAAGGCTTTTGACCGATTAGAATGGTCTTTTATATACAGAATCCTTCGACATTTTAATTTCCCTCAAAAAATTTCTTCCCTAATTATGTCTTGTATCACAGCCATCACGATATCATTCTTAATTAATGGTAGCAAGACTAATTTCTTCTCTCCTAGTAGAGGTATTAGGCAGGGAGACCCCCGTATCTCCTTATATTTTTATCCTTTGCAAGGAAATGTTTTCCATTCAAATAAACCACCAAGTTGATATTTTACTTGGTCTCCTATCAATATGGGAAAGAACCAATATCAATTATCTCATCTATTCTATGCAGATGATCTAACTCTTATGTGCAAAACTGACAAAAAAATCCCCAAAATATGTTCGCAATTGCCTAAATTCAATTTGATATTGTTAGGACAAAAAATAAATTTCTCAAAATCAAAAATTATTGTCTCCAAAAATTGCCCCACTCATACTTGGAAGGCTATGTCAAAACTATTTAATATAAAAATTAGTAATAGCTTTGGAAAATACCCGGGTTTTCTAATTACAAACAACAAGCCTAAACCTTCCAATTACCAAACTAGCCTCCTGGAAATCAAATTTTCTTAACATGGCAGGGAGAACAACTCTTGCGCATCCCTAAACATTATTCCTAACCATGTCATGCAATATAACTATCTTCCCACTAGGATTATCAAACTCATTAACAAAATTTAGAAATATTTCATCTGGGGATCCACTATGAACTCAAAAAAAACTCATCTAGTCTCTTGGGATACTTTGACAAGGGATAAAAGAAAAGGAGGCTTCGCGTCCACTCAGCAAAAGAAAAAAACCTAGAACCCTAGAAAACCTACAACGACCCGACTTGTCGTTTTGAGCTCTAGCATGGCTTTTAGTAGTGTGAGGCCATGAGCATCTTCATTTCAGGTACAATGACTTGTACGCATCGTCAGAATTAAATTGCGAGAAGTTCAGAGTTGATTTGGAGAGAGAATTCTTATTTCGGAAGCTTAAAGTTGAAAGAATTAGCTAGCATTCGATTTTTGAGTAAACAACCTTAGAATCGGGATCTGGAGGATCCAGTAGGTTTGTATGATGATTTCGGACATGGGCGTATGCCCGGATCGGGTTGTGGATGACCCGAGAGTGTTTTGGCACCCATTGTGGAAGTTAGCATTTTGGAAGAAATTTCATAAGTTTGGCTTGAAGTGCATTTTAGTGTTATCAATGTCCATTTGGTATCCCAAGTCTGGGAGTAGCTCCGTATGGTGATTCTAGAGTTAGGAGCGCAATCGGAAATGAATTCGGAGGTCCATATGTCATTTTGAAGCCATTTGGCTAAAGATAGAAAATTGAAGGTTCTTGAAGAAGTTTGACCGGAAGTGTACTTTTTGATATCGGGGTCGGATTCTAATTCCGGAAGTTGGAGTAGGTTCGTAATGTCAAATATGACTTGTGTGCAAAATTTGAAGTCAATCGAACGTGATTTGATAGGTTTTGGCATTGAAAGAAGAAGTTTCAAGTTCTAAAGTTCATAAAGCTTGATTTGGAGGTTGATTCATTATTTTAGCATTGTTTGGTATGATTTGAGGCCTCGCTCAGATCTTTGATATGTTGTGGAGTGGGTTGGCGTGATTGGATGGGGTCCTAGGGGCCTCGGGTGTGTTTCGGGTTGTATTGCACTCTTTCTTTTTGTTTCAACATCATTTCTTTGGACATAAAGGGGTACTATATTAAGAAAACGAGCTCCAAATTATGTTTTTATTGAACCATCAGATCCGTATAATAATTATGGAGCCCTAGCAAAAGGAATCGTTGAATTTGGAGATTGTATGAGGGAGTTATGATCATTTTTGTGTCGGGAAAAAGTGCTAGTTGCTCTCTTAACCATAGATGCGTTCATTTTTCCACAGATGCGGTCATCTTTCCGTAGATGTGGGAGCGCATGTGCGTTCATTTTTCAAAGATGGGGAAACTAATGGAAGCAGTGCGGTTCTTTTAAACATCGAAGTTTGGCTCATTTTCCCTTCATTTCTTCCATGGGAGCTGATTTTTGGAGCAACTTTGGAGTGCCATTTTCATCACCAAGCATGAGGTAAGTGATCTCTACTAGTTTTGAGTATATACGAGGTTTATAAATGGAATTTGATTTATAAATTATAGAAAACTTGGGGTTTGAGGGAAAACCTAGAAAAGTAGTATTATTTGATTTTGACTACGATTTTAGGTACGGAATTTAGAGAAAATCATATATTTGAGTTCGTGAGGCTATGGGTAAACTTTATCTTCGAAAAATTTTAGACTCCGGGCACGTGGGGCCGAGGGAATTTTTGTCAACTTTTCAATCGGGGTTAGGAACTATTATAAATTGGATTATGATGAGTACCTTAGCATATATTAATAGGTTTACATAATTATTGGCTAGTTTTCGAGTGTTATGCATCAATTTGAGTCTTTAAAAGGGTGTGGAATGTCGGTTATGGTTCTTCGGAGTGAGGTGAGTCTCCTTTCTAACCTTGTAAGCGGGAATCGTCCCCATAGGTGAGTTAATTGGTTATGTACTCCTATTTGTGGGAGCTACGTACGCATGGGGTGACGAGAGTCCGTGCGTAGCAACTATTATGTTATTGTCAGGGTAGTCTAGGACCCAAAAGCGTGTTGTACTTGGAATAATTGCAATCTTATCAACAACTTGTACTACTTAAATCAAATCAAATTAGTAAATGAATTTCTAAAAGGGATTTAAACATCATTTTCCTAAATTATTAAAGATAATTGATCTTTCTTTGGATAATTGCTCTATGTCGACTTATTGATTGACTGTCTATTTGTATGTGTTTATTTTTGGAGTGGGACGAAGACTCGGTAGATTAAATAGATGAATCTATAGGCGCGTCGTCGACCCTCGGCAAGTGCACAGTTTATTTCTGTTGGATCGGGCCGTCACCTCGGCATAATATGCGCATGCTTGCATTGCTTACTTTGAAACTTATTGAAGTTTATATTGCCTTTTTGGGGAGCTAGAAACTTAAAAAGATAATGAAAAGTAAATCTTGAGAATCCTTTATTAATTTTTAAAGGTGTTTACCTGTTTTCCTGCTTTATGAGTTATAATTACTATATCAATCCATGTTTCCTCACATCTTCACTATATTATTATTTTACCACTAGAAAGTGTTGAAGTCGATCTCTCGTCTCTACTTCTTCGAGATTAGACGGGATACTTACTGAGTACAAGTTTTTTTCATACTCATACTACACTTGTTGTGCATTTTTTTGCACAGGTTTATGTGTGGCTAGTGGCTTAGTGACATAGCGGTATGGTTGATACGGAGACTTAGGTGAGTTGCATTTATCGAGACGATCGCAGTCAGCAAAGTCTCCCTTAGAGTATTATTTTGTATTTCAATTTCTTTCCACTTGTATTTCGGACAACTATTAGACCTTGTTCGATTCTATAGTAATTTCTTATATACTTGTGACACCGGGTTCTGGGATGGTTATAGGATTGTTCAATATTAAGTTTGTTAAAGACTCCATAGTTATTTCTGTGAAGTGCATTATTTGTTATTTAATGTATAAAGGAAAATGACTTCAGGAAATATTAAAATATGAATTTAATTAAGGATATTGGTTGGCTTGCCTGACAGTGGTGTCCGGGGGCCATAACGACCCTTAGAGAATTTTGGGTCGTGACAACATGATATCGGAGCACTAGGTTCCTAGGGTCCCACGAATCATGAGCAAGTCTAGTAAAGTCTCGCGGAATGGTACGGAGACGTCTGTACTTATCCTCAGGAGGCTGCAGGATTGTTAGGAGTAATTCGCTTCTTGATTCCTTATCGTGCGATTTGATACTTGGAGGCGTGTGCCTTTTATTCATTACTACTAAATCTTACGCGACGCGAACCTCTTGTTATAAATCGAGAATTAAAGAACCGTAATGGGGCTACAGATGTGATACGGGATGTGTCTCCCGGTATAGCTGATCGAATTATTATCGTCGCTTGGTAGAAGGATATTTTATTATTTTATCCCAGTAGCGGTACTTCTGAGAGCTCTGAGGCTAGGCATAGGTTTCCATGATGCTTATGAATGATTGTTCCGCAGTGTGATATGACGGTAAGATGTTTGCCTACGTGACGTGGCAGTGAATGACTTGAAGGGAAGTTGAGTCAATGTATAATCAAGAGATTTAGTATTTTATTCCCAACAGGGGAAAGGCAATCGGAGTAAGGATGGTCAGATGTGGGCTAGTGGAATTAATGAGACTTGGTATTTGCAAGCGTGGTGGAGATTTCTTCTATGATGGGGTGTCATTGTTTTAATTGAACGTACTAAGCTCGCTGGTGTTATGACATTCTACAATTCGGCTTTGGGGAAAGTTTTTGGAGATAGTATAAAAAATGCAGCTATTAGATATCGCGAGGTAAGGTGGTTCAGGATTGAATCGACATTTTGAAGATAGATTTTATTTAAGGCAGCAGCTGAGCAGAAAAGTATGAGGAAAGACATGTGGGAGGTGTCAAGAGGTGGCTAAAATTTCTAGAAGGCCGAGTATAAGAGGCCAAGGATGGAATAGTTTATTAAAGTGATGAGTTCCGCCAAAGTGGGATAGTGGCGGAGTTGCATATGGATATTGGGGTAGGATGACTATGCGCCTTAAGGAGAGTGTGGTATGACTTGGGAATTTTAGTGATTTGGTGATAGAAGTCTACAGATTGTATTTCGAGTGTAGGCTAGTATACGGTAAGAGATTTGATATAACGGGAAGGAGATGTGGGAATACAACATAGCTTTGGATTGTGAGGATGTTACCGCAAATTAAATTGTTGTCCACGAGGGGTGAATGAACTTGTACAACTAGAGAGTGAGATCGGACTCAGGTGGATTATTCCCGGTGATCAGGTTAGCGGTCGCATAATTGGCGAAGCTTTCACGAAAAATTCTATTGGTTATGCAGCAAAGAGATCGGTCGTGCGAATGTGGTTGATGTTTCAGAGTATAAAAAAGGGTTTTATAGTAAGATTTTGAGAATTTTGGTTATTGATTTCGCAAGGTTACATCAATAAAAGATCAAGAATCCTGGTGAATTCCAGAGTTGTGAAATAGTGGCTTCAAGCTAAGTGAGAGAGTCCCATCGTCTATGATTGGGTTGCAGGTTTAACTACTTGCGAGGTTTCTGGTGATTAACATATTGATCGGTTATTTTAGCTACGAGAAAAGAACATAAGTGGTAATTTGAGCAAAGGAATTATTAAAAGTGTGTTATCGTTGGCCTTATTGGCCCATGTACAAATGTGGGGAGTGATTCTGTCGAATGCTCCATTCGAGAGGGTATGCTTGTGCTAGAAGAATCATGGAGTTGATTATATTCAGGCCAAGTCAGAGCAGACGGCTATCAGCAACGGTCCTAGTGGATTAAAAAAGGTAAAGTGTGGTGCTTAATGGTTTCAAGCCTATAGGTGTGGTTAAGAACCAAGCTTGGTAGCAGTCTATGAGAAGAGGTACAGAATGTTTTATGATGTTTTGACTTGCGGTGTAGCATTTGGAAGGTATGAAATTGTTCATGGGATTTGAGACAGGATGTCCTCGTGATTCAAGGTCACCCGGGATGAGTACGGATGGAGTGTGCTATGTGTTGAAGGGAGTTGTTATTGTTTCTAAGGCAATCAGAGTAAATCGAAAGAAGAAAGATTGGTTAGACATAGTTGAGTTGGCATATTGGTGGTGGAGATCAGTTCTCTCAGCGTGATCAAGTTATGAGTGTAATTTGTGGCGATATGCGTGAGGCCTGTCGGCCGCCATAATTAATGCTATTTAGAAGTATTCTACTTTTATGGCCCATTGTGTATGGGTGGATCCCGGAAGGGTTGTGGTGGATTAAACCACTACTTAAGGATTTGAATGTTCTGCGGTTATGAGCATTCACCTGTGTGTTTCTAAGATTCTCCTGGCGTTAGTTAAGTGAAAAGTTTTTATATAATGAACTATTAATCTTTTAGTGATTCTGGAGTTATTATGAAAAGTTGTGTCCTATTGTATATTGGCATATTGGGTGTAGTAAGTGATATGTAATTTGAAGTGAGGATCAAGTTTTTCAGTTCGGTGTTGACAAGGATGTCATGAGCTCGGATGAGCATGAACGGAGCTTCGATGTTCAAAGCAAGTTGGTATTGTCTGCAGCATCACCTGAGATCGGTGTTTTGTGAAAACGGCTTTGCATCCTGGTTAGGGATTCTTGATCACTTTAAGCATTAGTGCGACCGATGGTTTGGGCGTACAGACCTGTTATTTTCTATGAAAGGGTGTGGGGGCGTGTCCCACGGGAAGGTCGTATAAGTGTGGCATGTAGACACTTGATTGATTAAAGAAGTTAAACCAAGTATGAATATTTGTGATGATATAGATAAGTTGACAATATATGCATGGAGGTCACTCAGTTACTGAGTTGTGGACTATGGATGAGTACTCTGATTATGATGGTTGTTCTTGTGTGTTATGAGAAGACGGGAATTAGTATGGAACTTTGAAAGGTTATTGGTTTAGTTTGATATGATCAGGATCGACTTGACGTTGGTGGATGGATTTAAATGTGAATATGGGCTCTATGTCAAGCCAGTTGTGTTCATTTCAGCAAAGGACTCCTTATGGAATAATAGTTGTGGTGTTATGTGGTCGTTAGCTATTTTATGTAATGATGTATTGCGCCATGCGAGTTGTGAGGCGGCTTGTTCAATTTTTAATGTGTTGAGGTTCCGCATGGAGATGAGGTTATATGAGCAGGATGTCTGTTGAGATTCAAATCATGTATCGTACCTCAGTTGTGCTTGCGTTTTGTAGCCTATAGCGCTATATGTTCCCTCAGGGATACTATTATGCACCTAGCATGTTTATGACCGATGTTTGGTATATTATTGTAATGAGAATTTTAGCTCGATGTATATCTCCTTATGTGAGTTCTATGTGTGGATCGGGTGGCACGCCACCATGGGTATGTTGTTTGAATCGGGTTGCGCGCCGCAACAGTGTGATGTTCAGTACAGTCCCCATATCTGTTTTTATATCTTATGTTTACTATTTTCTAAGGAAAGCTCATATTATTTGTGCGCCCGCGTCGCATGTATGATTCGCGAGCGGGGTAATTGAATCTCCTTTTTAGAGTTCATTTTCCTTTTGTATCGTATTCTAATTTGTAGTCTATTGGCACATTGTGGCATCATATGAGACTTTTGATCATGTCTAGGATGGCTTATTTCCTGAGTAGTTCATACTGGGCGAGAAGAGATTTTTGGGAGTTGGGATCAGTGCAATCTGATTGTATCAAGTATATCAAGGAGCAAAGATCATTATTCGGCTCTGAATGAAGCCATGGTTCTTGTCAGGAGAATAGGTCCGATGATTTGTGGATTCGGCAGTTGGTTATGGATTTCTGCACACCTCTTCCATTGTGGCGGTATTGTAAGAGTTAGGGTAAGCAATTAGAGCATCCGTTTCGTGGAATTTTGACTAAGTTGATCAGAAAGTGTTATTGTGGTCCGGTGAGTAAAGTGATGCAAGGTGTGAATTCAGCAAAGTTGTACAATTATGTTTGGGTACAACATGTAGTGATTGATATGGTGATCGTATGTTGGAAACAAGCTTGGCATATAATTTACGATGTTGTAATTTGGCTCTAAGGCTTATTTGCTTGAATAAAATGGAATATCTTTAGAATTTATCGATCTAATGTGATCAAATAAGTTGTGGTAGCAAGGGAAGGTGCATGAGAGGTTAAACAATAATTTCAGACTACTTCAGTATAGTTCTCAGTACGTCTGAGGACGAACGCATATTTAAGCGACAGATAATGTAACGACCCGACCGGTCGTTTTGACCTCTAATGCTGCGTTCAGTAGTCTTAGGCCATGAGCAGCTTCATTTCATGTATTATAACTTGTACGTGTGGTCCGAATTGAATTGCAGGAAGTTCAGAGTTTATCTGGAGAGAGAATTCTCGTTTCGGAAGCTTAAATTGAAAGAATTAAATAGGATTGGATTTTTGAGTAAACAACCTTGGAATTGGGATCTGAAGGTTCCAGCAGGTTCGTATGATTATTTCAAACTTGGGCGTATGCTCGGTTCGGGTTGTGGATGACCTGGGAGAGTTTTGGCGCCCATTGTGGAAGTTAGAATTTTGGAAGAAATTTCATAAGTTTGGCTTGAAGAGCATTTCAGTGTTATCGATGTCTGTTAGAGATTCTGAATCTGGTATTAGCTCCGTATGGCGATTCTGGAGTAAGGACCGTGATCGGAAGTGAATTCGGAGGTCCTTTGGTCATTTTGGAGCCATTTGGCTAAAGATAGAAAATTGAAGGTTTTTGGAGAAGTTTAACCGGAAGTGAATTTTTTTATTTTGGGGTCAGATTCCGATTTCGGAAGTCGGAGTAGGTCTGTAATGTCAAATGTGACTTGTGTGCAAAATTTGAAGTCAATCGGTTGTGATTTGATAGATTTCGGAATTGAAACTAGAAGTTTGAAGTTCTAAAGTTCATAAAGCTTGAATTGGAGGTTGATTCATGATTAGAGTTGTTTGGTATGATCTGAGGCAAGATGAGGTCTGTGTTATGTTATGGAGTGGATTGGTGTGATTGGACGGGGTCCCGGGGGCCTCGAGTGTGTTTTGGGTTGTATCACGCTCTTATTTGATGTTTCAATGTCGTTTATTTGGACATAAAGGGATACAATATTAAGCAAATGAGTTCCAAATTAAGTTTTTATTAAACCATTAGATCCGTATCATAATTATGAGCCATAGCAAAAAGAATCGTCGAATTTGGATATCGTATGAGGGAGTTATGCTCATTTCCGTGTCGGGAAAAAATATTGGTTGCTGTCATAACCGCAGATGTGATCATTTTTTCGCAGATGCGGGACCGCAGATACAATCATTTTCTGCAGATGCGAAAACTACTGGAGGAAGTGGGGTTCATCTAAATATCGAAGTTTGGTTCATTTTCCCTTCATTTTTTCTGTGGGAGCCGATTTTTGGAGCAACTTTGGAGTGCTATTTTCATCACCAAGCATGAGGTAAGTGATCTCTACTATTTTTGAGTATATACAAGGTTTATAAATAGATTTTGACATGGAAAATTGTAGAAAACTTGGTGTTTGAGGAAAAACCTAGAAAAGTAATATTCTTGGATTCTGACTACGATTTTGGGTATGGAATTTAGAGAAAATCATATATTTGAGTTCGTGAGGCTATGAGTAAACTTTATCTTCAAAAAATTTAAGATTCTGGGCACGTGGGGCCGAGGACATTTTTGTTAACTTTTCAATCGGGGTTAGGAATTGTTATAAATTGGATTATGATGAGTCCCTTAACATATATTAATGGGTTTACATAATTATTGGCTAGTTTCAGAGCGTTGTGCATCAATTTGAGTCTTTGGAAGGGTGTGGAATGCCGGTTATGGTTCTTCGGAGCGAGGTGAGTCTCTTTTCTAACCTTGTAAGTGGGAATTATCCCCATTAGTGAGTTAATTGGTTATGTGCTCCTATTTGTGGGGACTACGTACGCACGAGGTGATGGGAGTTCATGCGTAGCAACTATTATGCTATTGTCCGGGTAGTCTAGGACCCAAAAGCATGCTATACTTGGAATAATTGCAATCTTATTCACAGTTTGTCTGCTTAAATCACATCGAGTTAGTAAATGAATTTCTAAAAGGGATTTAAACTTCATTTTCATAAATTACTATAGAGAACTGTCCTTTCTTTGGATAATTGCTCTATGTTGACTTCTTGATTGACTATCTATTTGTGTGTGTTTATTTTTGGAACGGGCCAAACGACTCGATAGATTAAATAGATGCATTTATAGGCGTGTTGCCGACCTTCGCCAAGTGCACAGTTTATTTCTGTTGGATTGGCCGTCGCCTCGGCATAATATGCGCATGCTTGCATTGCTTACTTTGAAACTTGTTGAAGTTGATATTGCCTTTTTTTACCGCTATAAATTGATAAATATAATGAAAAGTAAATCTTGAGAATCTTTTATTAATTGTTAAAGGTGTTTACCTGTTTCCCTGCTTTATGAGTTATAATTGCTAGATAAATCCATGTTTCCTCACATATTCACCATATTGTTATTTGACCCACTAGCAAGTGTTGAAGTCGACCTCTCGTCTCTACTTTTTCGAGATTAGACGGGATACTTGCTGAGTACACGTTATTTTTGTACTCATACTACACTTGTTGTGTATTTTTTTGCACAGGTTTATGTGTGGCCAGTGGCTTAGTGACATAGTGGCATGGTTGATACAGGGACGTAGGTGAGTTGCATTTATCGAGACAATCGCAGTCATCAAAGTCTCCCTTAGAGATTATTTTGTATTTCAATTTCTGTCCACTTGTATTCCGGACAACTATTATACCTTGTTCGATTCCATAGTACTTGCTTATGTACTTGTGACACCGGGTTCTGGGATGGTTATAGGATTGTTCAATATTAAGTTTGTTAAAGACTCCATAGTTATTTCTGTAAAGTTCATTATTTGTTATTTGATGTATAAAGGAAAATGACTTTAGCAAATATTAAAATTGGAATTTAATTAAGTATTTTGGTTGCCTTTCCTGATAGCGGTGTCCGGCGCCATCACGACCCTTAGAAGATTTTGGGTCATGACAAAACCTCTCGTGGAGACTCATCCATGACTCTTAACATTCTTGGTCAAAAACACTACCATCGTATTATGGCTCCTCCAAAAATCTAAAAAATACTTCTTTTATTTGGAAAAGTGTAGTTTGCGTAAAGAACCTAACTCATCTGAAGTTAAGAAAAATGAACCATTTGACCTAAGAGGGTGGGAAATTTACACCAAAGGTTTAAAATGGGTCCCACACATAAATTCTTATATGAACATCTAGGATACAAACTGGATCCCTAAATCTACTTTGCTAAGAAATCAATTAGAGGGACCTCTCACAATTCCTAGCAATAACCTTTCCTTAAAAGACAATAAATGGGACCTAACGAAAAATTACCTTTGTCCTTCCTCAACCCATTAAGAATGCCATCCTCTCAATTCATCCTCTAAATAATTCTCATAACTCCTGTTACTGGAAATTAACGGGGAATTGATTTTTCTCGTCAAAAAGTTGCTACAAACTAATTCAATCAAATGAAAACAACTCTGATGATTTTAAGTAGATTTGGGATGCTCGCTGCCCAAATAAGATAAAATTCTTGCTATGAAAATGCCTTAAAAGTAGGCTGCCCACACCCTCATACCTTAACTAGATAGGCTTGAATATTGATCCTTTATATCATGTGTGTAAAAAAGAAATTGAAACCATTGATCATATTTTTACAGCTCGTAAAGCAGTCATACATTACTGGAGAACATTTAGTTTATGTCTCTCGCCCAGTCATAATGGCACACACTGGCTCCATAATATTAGAAACCTAAACTCTTTCACCCCCACTCCTTACCTTAAATGGGAGGATCTTTTCCCCTTTGTCCTGTGAAGTATTTGGCTAAACCGAAAAAATAATAATCACTCAAACATATCTATGAATTATAATACCTCTCATGCAATTTCACTAGCAATAAATTATAAGCTCCTCGCCATAAATGAACACCTTTCTATTCATTCCCATGCAATTGAGGTTGCATGGCACAAACCGCCTCAAAATGTTTTCAAATTAAACCTATATGAGGCCTTCAAAGAAAATGCAAACATGGGAGGCATAGGAGGAGTATTTAGAGGCCATATGGGAAAGTAGATAATGGGCTATGAACACTCCTGCCCCTCAAGCTCCCCCTACAGGCAGAATTGGAAGCCCTCAAGGAAAGACTAACAATTGCTCTAGGTCATGGATATACACCACTGGTCATTAAAACTGACACAACAGAGGTAATCAAATCTCTACACTCTGACTGCGTTCCTCACAAAACGACTATTTTTACATGCAGGTGTTTAATGCACCAGCTGAAGTAGCCGAAGATCAACCATAACTTTCGAGAAGGAAACAAGGTAGCTCGTAAGATGGCAAAGGAGGCACTCAAGCATGCAAAAAACCACCAGTTTTTCGATAAACAAACCCTTTTTGTGTTAAATAACTTAACCATGAATAATTATGGTTGTGTATTTGGTAAAAAACATTAGTATTAATGTATGTTGCAATTTAGCCGTGATGGGAAATATGAATGTCCTCAAGGCTTGTAGTTTTCTTTATGATGTAATTGATGGTACTCCGTAATGTTTAATATATAATCTTTGTTTTGTCAAACAAAAAAAAATGGACCTTGTGTTTTCTCTTCTGTTTTTAAACTTTTGTCTGTTGAGTAGTTTCTAACTTGTTTCCGACTTAAGGCCCTCTAAATTACTTTCAAAGCATATTGTACAGTTGGTGCAATATTTGGATCATCACGCATGAGTTATCCTACCTGAATTGAATTTAAAAGGGCAACTAGTCATTGGCGCAGCCTTGGTAGCTTGCCAAGCTCTTGGGAACGATTTGCTATTGGCGCAACGAGGGGACTTCACTGCCCCTCCAGCCTCCTCTTTTGTACAAAAATTGGAATGCACATGGGGACACGTCACACCAACCCTAGGCCGCTAGCCTTGTTTTCTCAATTCCCAACTTTTGTGTTTTGCATTTATTCGACATTTTTCCAACACGAGTAATGACAAATGTTCCATTGCAAACAACGATTTCTACCCTACACGTTTAATGGGCGGATCCTTGCTTACACGTTCGGAATACAAATTAAAACCTGAAAAGGAAATTTATTAACGACCCTTAAAGCTTACAAAAATTGAATCGGAAACGACAGAAAATTTAACAATAGGTTGAAAAATAAAAGATTTCAATAAGCCCAGAGAGGATTTTGTGAATTTTTTTCAGAGAGAAGAAGAGGAGGGAGATGGCTTTGACCCATGAGCCTCTTAATTAAATGACCTGCCGCCAAACCAACACCGGAGGCCGTACTTGCAGTTATAACATTGTATAGAACAGTCTTGACCTCGAACTCGTTAGCTCCTCCCATATATGCCTTTGCAGTAGTAAGTATGATAACGCACAAAAGATAAGCCACCAAAACTACTTCCAGCTTGTAGTCTTTGTCATCAAGCGTGTAGCCATATATTATTGGTCGTACGAGGCCAAACACAAGATATATTAAGAGGGCAACGGTAGCATGTAGTAGGAAATGCCCACTAATCACCAACTGCATGTATTCATGGTACTCAACAATAGATTAATAGAACTAATACAGAAGAAGAAAGGATGGCAAAAGAACAGACAGATACAGTAAAGAAGAACTAGAATTTAGGAATACTTACATTAAAACAAATGACAAAGAATCTGCATATGTCAAGTGCCACTCCGACTGCGATATCAAGATAAAATATACAGGTAAGCATATTATATTCTGTGGAAAGTTCAGCAGAGCTATGAATTTAATTCCCTTGATTTTTAGGTGTACATATCATGCCTCGCAAGCATTAAAAAATTCAGCAAAAGTTATAACTTGTTTTAGCCTCTAACAAAAGCAAATTAAAGAACCTTGTACTCATTAGGATAACTCTGGATAAACCCGAAGTTCAAAGGACCTTTTGTGAGTGTGTGAAAGCGCTAACGCCACTCAAATGGCTGGTGTCTGTGTGGTCTTCCACCTACCGTTACAGTGCTTTAATTTTCATTATATTACTTTTTATGTTTCAATTTAGATGACACACTTTTCTTATTAGTTCGTTCCAAAAAAAATGACACATTTCAACAATTGAAAATAATTCAACTTTACACTATCCATTTTACCCTTAACGATAAGTTTTTATAACCACATAAATATCATGTTCTCTTAAGCTTTTACCCCTTAAACTTTTAAGATCACAAGTTTTAAAAGTCTTTTTTTTTTAAACTTTGTGCCGAATCAACCTGCCTCATTTAAATTGAAACGGATGGAGTATCATAGTCAAGTAGGTAGATTTCGAGTTATCCAACATTCACATGGATGCTACATTATCATAGTTCTCGAAGAAATTAGATTTCAGTTAAAAGAAATCACAACCGGGCAACAGCATATATTTGTAAGAGATGCTACGGTGGGACAATCGTGTGTGTTCTCTAGATCTATTGAATTAAGGAAACACCATTTAAAAGATAGTGCTTCTATAAACTGGAAAATCATTTATAGCTCTGACCAGATTACCATTAGAGTAATCAACCAAAATAAGCGCATACTGAAGAACATAGTAAAAAGAAAATCAAAGCAGCGAAAAATGGAAATCATACGTAAAGCTAAATGTCGAAATGCGTCGGATGGGCCATCATGACAATCGGCGTTGCTTTTCCTATGCTTACTTGATAACTGCCTTCGCAATCTGGTGACAGGTTTAGGCCGCCTACCTACCTGCTTTTCCCTTATCACTCGACCAGCATCACCCTGTGACTGCCCAGAAGGTGGAGCAAATTTTTCCACAGCTACCCAATATTTAAAAAAAATCCAAGCAAAAGCCCGTTATTAAACAGTCATCAAAATATTTTCGAGAAAACAGTATAGGGGACGGGAGACATCATCTCACGCGACACCAATAAAAATTAGTAAACCTCAGACTCTAAGCGTCAGTAAAGAAGCCAATGTATAGTTCATGATACATAGGTATTCTGCATTTCATGTTCT
>MU700231.1:0-42681 GCA_026770625.1 Nicotiana glauca
GTGAATTATGGGCTAGACTGGATTGGGTAATTTCAACCATGTTGTGTTGTCGGACCTATAAGAGATAGGGTGACGGGGGATCACCCCGGGTATATACTTGGTAAGATCATTCGGCAATTGGTTGGCTTCTAGAACAACTCTGGGTACGCTCGAGGACGAGCATTTATTTAAGTTGGGGAGGATATGACGACCCGACCCATCGTCTCATGGGTTTCTGTCCCATTTTCCCCGTTTTATGCTTCCTCACATTTCAGTATATGTGTTTGGTGAATTTGAAGTGATTAGGATAGAGTTTGGTAAGAAATGAGACGATTAGTCTCTTTAAGGAAGAATTAGTTTGGAAAAGTCAACCGGATGTTGACTTGCGAGTTAGAGGGATCGGAATTGAATTCCGATGATTCGGTCAGTTTCGAGGGATGATTTAAGGCTTAGGAGCGCAATCGGAAGTAATTTTGGAGGTCCGGTGAAGAAGTAAGCCTATTTTGGCGAAGTAAGTATTTTGGCGATTTCCGGTTGATAGGCGGAATTTTGATCCGGGAGTCGGAATGGAATTCTAAGAGTTGCAGTAGCTTCGTTAGGTGATTTTGGGTATGTATGCAAATTTTCAGGTCAATCGGACGTCGTTTGGTCGGGTTTTCGATCGAATGTGAGATTCAGAAGTTTTAATTGAACTTAGGATTGAATCCGTCGTGATTTGATAATTCTGTTTTAATGATCATGTTTTTATGATTGGAATAAGTTTGAATGAGGCAATAGAACATATCTGTATTTTTGGTTGAGGTCCCGAGGGCCTCGGGTTGAATTCGGGTGGTTGAACAAGAGAATTTGGAGTTTGAAGTATGTTGGTTTTGAGTTGCAGCAGGTATTTTCGCATCTGCGGAAGGGAGACCGCAGATGCGGCTCCGCAGAAGCGGAAAATTCTCCGCAGGTGCGAAATTTGGTGAGTTCAGCAAGTTCTGCAGAAGCGGAAATTTATTCGCAAAAACGAGTCCGCAGAAGCGGGAAAGAGGTCGCAGAAGCAAAATGGCGATGGCTTGGGAGGTTCCGCAGAAGCGGAACATTTTTCCGCATATGCGAGTTCGCAGGAGCGGAGTATTAACCGCAGAAGCAATTTTGGATGAGTTGAAGTGAAACCGTAGAAGCAGACAATTTCCGCAGAAGCGGAAGTCGCATAAGCGACAATTTCACCGCAGAAGCGAAAAATGCTGAGTGTTTAATGAAACAGTGGATTTCGATTTTCAGAAGTTAGAAAAATATTTTGGGACCTCGGGAGAGGCAATTTTGGGCGATAATTGAGAGATATCGAAGGGATTCCATCAGGTATGAACTTGTAGCTTCAAATAATGTTGTTATGGTATAAAAACAAGGATTAAACACTGATAATTTAAGGAATTTAAGGGTAAAAAAGGTGGTTAGGGCTTGAAGCCTAAGAGAGACTAAATTGATGATTTGAAAGGGCTATTGAACTCCGATTCTTGTGTAATTGATATGTACGAACTCGTGGTGAGACGAGGATTCCGGAAATGTGAATTTCGTAATTTTTTGAGAAGTGGGCTCGGGGCTCGGGTTTTGCCAACTTCGTATTTTTGGGTGTTTTTCGAGTTTTTTCGATTGGGTTATGTTCCATTAGCATATTATAATGTATTCCTTATGATTTTGGTAAGATTTGACGCGCGCGGAGGCTGGTTTGGGGAGCAAAGGCTTCGCGGGCTAAAGTTTTCGCCGATCCGAGGTGAGTAATACTTGGGAATGATATCCTGAGAGTTTGAAACCCCGGATTTGCACATTATAGTGATGTATTGTGCTGACTTGCACGCCAGGTATGGGCGTGGGGTAGAGCACCGTTGGGGATTATGACTTGGTCCGTCCCGGTTGTTGGTTTTTACCGCGAAATTGTAAATGATGTGTTGTTATCACTATGACTTGGGTTCATTGCCATACTTGGGGCTTATTGCCAATTATTTGAACTCTTTATGAACTATCATCACTGTTTTCCTCACTATTTGAAATATTATTTGAACTCAGTCCATGTGATTTACACTGTTTCATGAACTCAGCTATATTTTTCTCAAACTTGGAGTTTTAACTGATATTTGAACTATTGTTTGAGCTGAGTATTATTGTTTTACTGATGCCCGAGGGGCTTTTGACTATTTTGGACTGATTGAGGCTGAGGGCCATATGTGAGGTCATGAAGAGTGATGTGAGGAGGCTTTCAGGCCTAGAGTGTTATGTGTGCATTCTGTACTATGCATGGATCGGGCTGCACGCCGCAGTGGTGTGATGTTGATATTGCGCTTGGGCTGTAGGAGCCCCTCCGGAGTCTGAACCCCTACAGTGAGCGCGGGTACCCAAATGGATCGGGCTGCGCGCCGCAGCGGTCATATGCATTGCATTGCATTCATGCATTCACTCCTATTTGTACTACGTGGCATGACATTTAGCACTGATATATCATTGGCATACGTACTGTTACTTGCCTTGTTGACCAGATACCCTGGTGTTATATGTTAAGGAGTGCTGTGCCCAAGGGGCCGATTTATGAGCCGACTTGCTCTAACTGATATAGCTTTCATATGCTTGGCTGTTGAAAAAGAAAAAGGAATATTTGTAAAAGAGATTTTGTAAAACAGATTTTTAACTGATCTTGAGATTTTTCTAAAGGATTTTCACAGTATTACGGTTTTTCTCAAAGGGTTGTACTGTCTTTTATAGCATTTTGGTGAGCCCATACGTGTTTTCTTATTGCTCAGATATTATTCTCTCTTATTACCACTGAGTTGGAAGTACTCACTTTATTCCCTGTTGCGTGCAGTTGCAGGTATTGTTCACCCGGTAACGGGTTATTAGCAGGACCGAAGGCCATGTTGTGGTAGTTGAGCAAGGTGACCGCCAGCGTTCGCGGCACCGTATTCCATCTTTGAATTCCAGTTTTATCCTATATATATATATATATATATATATATATATATATATATATATATATATATATATATATACTTTGTTATCCCAATAGTAGTATCCCTACTCATTAGATGCTCGTGACTTGTGACACCCCGGTCAGGTTGTATTGGGATGGAATTAATAGTTTTAAATGCCAATAAGTTGTGTTATCTATTCATTTATGTGTAATAGCTGTTAAAGAGTGGATTTGGGGTTGTTGGCTGACCTTGTTTTCACGAGAGGCGCCATCACGACCGGGTGTGGAATTTGGGTCGTGACACTAGCACTGCATCTGCTACAGCTGCTACTCAACCCACAATGTCATCAGCTTCATCTCCTTCTTCGTTAGCCATGCCTTCTCTACTAGTAACTGTTACATCATCTCAACCAGCCGTAGACACCCATGAGGGTGATGTCCCTCCTCCCCAGTCTATATTCTATAGTGTCACACCCTTTTTTTAAACCACTAACCTTCTTAAGAAAAAGGATTTTTAAAGTTCAAAAAGGGTTTACCAATTTGAAAAGTGACAAAATTGTGTTCAAAAGGATTTTTCAGAGTCGCCACCTGATATTGGTTTCGGTGTGCCAGGTCACCGTTTTTAAAAATGATTTAGAGAAACAGAGCAAGAGTTGGACCTTTTATTGAATTCAAAGTTGTGACTCAAAAGACAAACCAGAAAATGACCACAATCGGAATAGTAGACAGGGACTAGCTTGAATCGCGAACCTTGTTGGCAACCTCGAACTGGCAACCAAATTTAGTAAACTTTGACTGAACTTGCCAAGAAAGTGAAGACAATCAAGAACAATTGCATTTCTTGGCCCAACACTAATCCGCAGAATCAAGCAGGGTTACACGAAGCCAAATAAAGGCAAGAGACAAAGAAATGGAGCATGGTTATGCAGATGATAGCAGAATCAGCAACATATAGTCAACACAAGATTCAGAAACCCAGGAAAAGTGAGAAAATAAACCAGTAGCGGCTTCAAAGAGTTTTGCTCTTTTTCTTCTTCTATTTTGTTTGAGATTTATGTATTTTTAAATATGAAATTCGAAGTTTGAATTCCATGAAACGTTTTCAGCTTTCTTTGAATGTAAGATATGCGGTTATAGATGAGTGAGCGTGCTGATGAGAAAATGAATATGTGTGTATTGTGGTCGCCGGTTCTGTTATTGGCAGCGACTCGTTTTGGATTAGGGTTTGGCCATGGCTCTTAGCTTATGAGGTTCAAGGACTTATTGCAGCTAATGGAGAGACGACGGTAGAGGGGTGGTCGTGTGGCAATGAAGTTTTGGAGAGGAGGTCGGTGTGCGGCTGTGGTGGTGTGTGGCTTGGCTGCTCTTAGGTTAGAACGAAAAAAGGGTTCATTTGTGTGAGGTGGATGAAGGTGCGGTTGGGAGCTCTTAGGTCTTTGAAGTTGAAGATGGAGATGAGGGGAGGGAGCGGCGGCGGCTGCTTTAGGTTGTCTCTAGGGTTTTTGTTGGTTGAAGAAGGAAGATAAAGAGAAAAGGGCGACAGCTTGGGTCTTGGGGGATTAGGGTTGGATCCTCTCTAGGGTTTGGGGGTAAGGAAGATTAAAAGAGGAAGGCAAGTAGGGCTAGGTCTTATTGGGCCTTAATATTAGGTCAAATACTAAAAATGGATTACAAAACTCATTAAAATGGGATAAGCCAACCCAAAACTCACTCTTCCTTCTAAAATTGTATAAAATTTACAATATATAAAAAAATATAAAACTAATTTTAATTAATTAAAATAAATAATATTATATGATGGGACTATTTTGGTATTCCTTTTCAAGATTATATAAAAATAAAAATCCTAGTAAAATAGTATGACTACAAAATATTAATAAAATTATTTTTGTAATTTTTATTTTTGTGATAAAATAAAGTAAAAGAGTTAAAACTAGTTAAAATAGCTATACTAGACCTAAACTAAATATTTAACACTAAAATATGTAAAATCTTGGGGAGAGTCCAAAATTACATGTCTACAACTGCCCCTCTTTGACTGGAAACACGAAGAGTTTTCAGATAAAAAACAACGAGACAAGGTTTTTGACCTGACCCTTATTTAGAAAGACCAAAAACTAAAAGAGAGGAGAATGTGACCGAGCCCTGGTGTCTGAGCTGCCTATATATCCTTGGCTATAAAGGAATCATGCCATGTGTAGTTCAGGAGTAGGAACAGTGATGGAGTATACCGAGGTGGAGAGTCGATTGAAGTGTCATTCCGTCGATGTTCTGGTCCGCGGTCCTGTTATTACATAGAAATCAAAAAATGAAAAAGACTAACTAAGTCTGTCAGCTATGAGTTACAAGAATCCTATCTATAAGTCTTCTGAAGCTTGATCTTAAGTGTTGAATGGTTCTTCATGCAGACTTTTGATTTGAACCTTGATGCTTGCTAGCTGCAGGTGCTAATTCATTCTTCCATGAATTTCGCATCAAGATCGGTCATGCAGTGCTCGTGATTTCAGTCATGTCTTGAGAAATCCATATCTTGACTCTGCTTCTGCATTTCCGATACTTTTTTTTCTTCTTTTATTCTGGATTGAGACTACTTCTGTTGGTTATCTCGGATTGTCAACTCGCATTCTTAAGGCGAGTTTCTGCTACTTCTAACTTTAATTGAATTCTAAAATGACTTCCCTCGTTCTTCAGGTGGGCGCCTGCTACTAACTCGAAATTTGAAGTAACTCTAAAAAGAACTTCCTAGTTCTCCAAATGGGTGCCTGCAATCAAAACAAACAAAATTTTCTGCCCCAGTTTGCACTAGGAAGATTTGTGAGTTGTTAGAAAAACTGTAAATAACCTATGCTATTGATGCAATGGTGAGAGCAAACTAAATACTCGACTAGGATGTGCGTCTCCTGTGAGTAAAACCAAGAAACTTTGACTAGCAAATGCATCTGCTAAAAATAAAACCTGAAAGACCTAAACTAGGAAGTGCGTCTCCTAGGAGTGAAACTTGAATGAACCAAACTAGGAACTGTGTCTCCTAATGATAAAACTCGAATAAATCAAACTAGGAAGTGCGTCTCCTATGGGTGAAACTTCAATGACTCAAATTAGGAAGTGCATCTCCTAAAAGTATATCCTGAAAGATCTAGACTAGGAAGTGCATCTTCTAGGGGTGAAATCTCAATTTAAGAAGTGCGTCTCCTAAAAGTATATCCTGAAAGACCCAGACTAGGAAGTGCATCTCCTAGGGGTGAAACTTCAATGGCTCAAACAAGGAAGTGCATTTCCTAGGGGTAAAACTTCAATGACTCAAACTAGGAAGTGCGTCTCCTAGGAATGAACTTAAATGACCCAAACTAGGAAGTGCGTCTCCTAAGAGGATATCCTGAAAGACCCAGACTCGGAAGTGCATCTCCTAGGGGTGAAACTTCAATGACTCAAACTAGGAAGTGCGTCTCCTAGGAATGAACTTAAATGACCCAAACTAGGAAGTGCGTCTCCTAGGGGTAAAATCTCAATTTAGGAAGTGTGTCTCCTAAAACAAAAATTTAACCTGAAAAACCTAGAATAGGAAGTACGCCTCCTAGGGGTGAAACTTCAATGATTCAAACTAGGAATTGCGTCTCCTAGGAATGAACTTAAATGAACCAAACTAGGAATTGAGTCTCCTAAAGATAAAACGAGAATGACTCAAACTAGGAAGCGCGTCTCCTAGGGATGAAACTTGAATGAACCACACTAGGAAGTTCATCTCCTAGGAGTAAAACCTCAATTTAGGAAGTGCCTCTCCTAAAACAAAAATTTAACTTAAAAGACCCAGACTAGGAAATACATCTCCTAGGGGTGAAACTTCAATGACTTAACTTGGAAGTGCATCTCTTAGGAATGAACTTAAATGACCCAAACCAGGAAGTGCGTCTCCTAAGGGTAAAATCTCAGTTTAGGAAGTGCGTCTCCTAAAATATAACCTGACAGACCCAGAATAGGAAGTAAGTCTCCTAGGGGTGATGTGTGATCTTCTCAATAGCCTTTGCGTAAGCAGAATTGGGCATTACACCTGCAAAAATTCAAGATTGATATGAACATAGCCTTCATTCCTGTTTCAGATAAAGAAAACTTGTGAGTTTAACACATGGTGATTAGTTTGTGGCCTTGACCTTGAAGACGGCTGCTTCTACACTTGCCATGATAACTTTGATTTTAACCCTGAAGACCGTGGTTGTTATTGACCAACCATTTTCTTCCAACCTTTATCATACAAAACATCTCTGATCCATTCAAGCCCAATAACCTCTATCTGTTGCATTTTTCTCATGAATTGACATTTCTGAACCTTTGCATTTCACATGAATCCCAAAGCACGTTAATTGTTATCAACTCATTGCGCATACTGCTCTCTCCTGAATTATGCCCTTTTGATGTGCTAGCCAAACTCTGCTTTTTGCAATTGGAAAGCTGGTAGCATCTTTTGAAGTCATTTCTCACTTGTAATATACTCAAAAGGGACTACAACAAAACAAGAGGAACAAAGTAAGGAGAGAAACGAGAGGAGAGGGTATCTAACAAGTTAAAAAACTTTATCGAGGAAAAGAACAAAGTGGAGACTAATATAATTTGAAAGCCAGCTCCACAGATCATGACATGCATTTTGGATTAAACGTCTTGATCTGTCAAGCGAATCTAATCTTTAAATCTTCTTATGCCTCTGAGCTGTGAAACTGGACTTCAACGCTCCAATTTTCCTATTTGATCCACAATCCTTAGTCGACTTGTAGTGCCTTGAAGGGTTTTCACCAAGAAGCCTCTCTCATTTTGCTCTTTTTCTCAACTCATTATCGCCTTACGGAGCCCATGAGGATTTACACCGATAAGACTCTCTCATTTTATCATTTTTCTCTCTTTGTACTAAGAACAAGGTATTACACATGATACAAGAAGACCATACTTTTACCACACACTTGATTTGTCATCTCAAAATTAGCCAGAAGGTATTTCTTTGGACCGTAATGTAGGCTTTTGGACATGGTTGGAAAGAAAGGGTGGAATGAAGGCTTAAAATAATTTAAGATGAAAGGGTTCAAAATTACAACTTTTGGAATCAGATCTTTTGGCAAAATTAAAACTTCTGCCCCAGTTTCTTGGAGCCTGGAGAATTTTTTTATGGGATTTCTAGAAGATCTGCCCCACTCTTGACTTCATGGGATTATGAAATATTTTATTTGGTGTGACCAAAACGTAAGGATGCATACGTATCTTTAGGTGACAAAAATCAGGTCAAACGTTGTTCAAACACAAAGTTGTTTTTTTTTCTTTTCCTTTTCTTTCTTTTCTTTTTTTTTCCTTTTTTTCTTTATTTTCTCCTTTTTTGTTTACTCTTGTCCTTTCTTTTACATATTTTTCTCTTTTTCTTTTTTTTTTTCTAATTTTTGACTATACCTCTGATTTCAAAAGAGGGGTATGATACAAAATAAATTAGGGCTCAAAAGGGGTAGCAAAACATAAAAGTATTTGGGTAGCAGAATAAAATGTCTTCATCATACCAAACCTTAAAAATACCAGGTACAAACATGTAATAAAATATAAACAAAGAACTCATACATGGTTTCTATTGATGTAATCAACACAAACAAAAGTGCCAATGGGCAATACCTTTATCCTAATGAATGACCCTTGCAAGTTCGAAACAGACTTGACTCAACCTTATCTCGCTGTGGAAGAATGCATTTCAGCACTGACAGATTTACCTTAAAATTTATTGAGATACATTTCTTTGTTATCAGCCTCTTGATTTCCCAGAATAAATGCCTCGGTTTCACTCAATTCAATCTTTAGGCTATCTCAGAATGCGTGAATCTTTACTTGTTTCCTCAAATGCATCTTTTTATCATATTCAAAACTCTGTCATTGCTTCAGTTAGAATAACTTTCAAAACCAAGCTGAGAATTATGCGTGTATGTCATGTCACTAGAGTCAGCATGAAAAGAACTATAAAGGGAAAATTGACCTAAATGAAACAAACTAGAACTAAAAGAAAATAGAAGATTGCATCAGGCAGATGGTGAAAGGGTTTGAACAAAACAACTAAAATAGACATGGATTACAACCTTGGAACAATCCTACATAACACTAGATGAGTTACTACAAATAAAAGAACTAGGCAAAATAAGAAGAAGACGGGTTTGAGCACAAGACAATATCCGAATTATAGCCCTGAAATAACCCGAACAACAGAAATGACAACAGAATAAACCACCAAAACTCCTCCCTGGCTAGCCAAGAAAGGAGTGTCTTTCCAATTACCAAGCTCAAGATCTTAGCCACTGGATTGCACATCAAAATTATTGTACCTTCACCAATTTCAATATTATTAACTTCAGTTAGCAAGTTCCCAAGAGGATTCTCATACTCCCTGTCACCACGCATCTCCCCCACAAAGTGTGCATCATCATGTGCATGTAAAAGATTTTGCGAGATATTGTAGGTGCCACTGTCCTGGACCATAATTATCCCTTCTTGAATCATTCTTTCTATCTCCCCTTTTCAAAGCATGACAATCTTCAATGCTATGCCCTTTACATTGGAGTATTATATGCACCATACAGTAGGATCAAAACCTTTGTATATGGATCCAGAGTATAGCTGAGGAGCGGCTCAATCAGGCCATATTGTTTTAACTTTTCAAACAAGCTTGTGTAGGATTCTCCGATTGGCATGAAACTATTTATTTGACTTTGTTCCCCTCTATGCCCCTGTTTCTAGGGTATTTGGGTTCTAGAAAATGTTGTGAAGGCGAATGAGTATTATGAGGTGCTGGTGACATTGTTAGAAGGATAATACTGAGGTGGATTATGTGGAGCTCGGGGATAGGTTTGGGGTTTGGGGTCGGGGTTGAGGCTGAGTATATTGGTGAGGCAGACCTGTTAGGCTATGTCGTGATCCTAAGACAACCATAGCAACATCATCATATTTCTTCTGACCAGGCAAGCTTCGTCTGTCATTTTGAATTGCCTTTGTTGTGGCTTTTAAGGTAGAATAGCGCATGATCTTGCTTGACATCAACCCATCTTCTATCATTTCTCCCATTTTTACCACATCATTAAAAGACTTACCCACGGCCGAGATCAAATGCCCAAAGTAAGTAGGCTCTTGAGATTGAAGAAAGTACTCAGCCATCTTGGTTTCTTCCATCGAGGGATTGACTCGGGCAGCTTGCTCTCTCCATCTGATCCTGTATTCACTAAAGCTTTTATTAGGCCTATTTTCCATCTTGGTCAGGGACATGCGATCCAGGACAATCTATGTTGTACTGAAAAAATCGAGCAAAGGCCTGAGCCAAATTACCCCATGTGTACCACCTGCCGGCGTCCTGGCGGAAGGAAATTACAGCATGCTAAAATAATTACTGGACTAAACACAAGAAGTAGGAAAGCAAGAAGGTAAAAGTATTAAGTAAACATATTATTGTGATGTTGAAATTTTAATCAGAATATACCAGTTCAAAGAAGCAAAATACAGTAAAGACAAGGTAGCAGGATTGAAATATAGCCTTGGTTTTCAGCTAGCTAAATAGGTCACAGTAGAAGTAGAAAAGCAGGAGAGAATGTTTTGAGTGTAAGTAATTTTAGAACTAATTTTAGAACTCAGAGTGTTCGTGTGTGTGCTAATGAAAGAACAAGGTATTTATAGTTTGAAAAAGGTAGAAAATAAGGCAAGAATCATAGTTTAGCAGTAATTATGAAACTATGTAATAATTAAAAATCAAATCAGTGTCAAAGACTTCCTTTAATTAAGGAGTTAAAACTAAACGGTAATGGGCAGAAAACATTTAAGGAAAGAAATCAAGTAGAGCATCATGTGCAGAATAGACTCTTAGGTGTAAGTAAATAGAGGTTTAATTAAGGGAAGAATCTTTGAAATACTCGGTTAACCAAATAAGGTAAGAAACACAATAAATTTGCAGAATATGGAGACAATCAGCACATAGTAAATCAAGGAGTGAAGGATTCGAAATTACAGATTTGGAGAGAATAATATGGGTTCCCGTGAATAAACAAATAAACCAAGTTAAAGACAAGAGAATCAAAAGTCTAAAGGGAAGTTTTCAAACCAATCAGAGAAACAGGAAAATCCGTAAAACAAGGAAAGAGTCAATTACACGAGTGCAATCAGAGTTACACAAGGAGGTTTGAAATCAGTCCGAAATTGAAGGTCATTTTAGAGGGAAATTTATCATATAAAAAGAGCATAAACATTAAGCATGCAAGGCTGAACTTATGACAAAGAGAAGCATCATGCAATAATAATTACAAAGTCCAGTAGACAGTGAAACATGGTAGTCACATAGGTCAACTTAGCAATAGGGAAAAGAGGGTATTAGAAGCATGCAAAATGGTCAAGTAAAAAGACCTTTCTGAAAAATATAGTCTAGTTTTGATGATTGCAAGAAGCCAAATCACATAAAGAAACAGAAGTTGAAACAAAAAGGGTTTCAAATCCAGTCGAGCAACTTCAAACAGGTGAAACAGCTTCAGAAGCTTGAATAAGCCCCAAATAAATTAGGTTTCTGAAACCATTCAAATTCAGGGATGATGAACAAGTAAATCACAAAGCAAATAGTCTCAGAACTCGAATGAACCGAAAATTTTAGGGGTTTTTAACACCGGTCGAGTCTAGAGATGGAACACAAATAATCGAACAAATACTAACACAAAAATATATTCAGAAACCTCAAGACAAACTAAGACTATTGACATGCAAAGTCCAGTAAAAGAATGACATAAGGAAACACATCAGAACATGTTGAAAATCAGAGAAAGCTTCAAAAATAACTTAACAAAACCTAAATCGGAAAAGATAACGGGGTTTAAAGGTAAAGTTTTGAAAGAACCTTGAGAAAAATTTTAGAAGTTTAGAGCAGACACATATATAAAACAAATCGGAAGAACCTCAAAGGTTAGGGTTTCAGGAGAACCTCAGATGGTGAGAAAGGCTTGGAAAATCATCGGTCTAAGCATGAGAAGTCAAGAGTCATGCTTGAATAGCCATGGCTGATCAGAGAAAGGTCAAAGATGACTAGAGATAGCCATAGAACTGAAATCAACCAAGGTCTGGACCAGACATTTCCTTGAAACCATGATAATCGGGCATGTATAAGCCATAAGAGACAGATACACGCCTCCAATGGCTTTGGAAGCCATTGATTTAGGAGATTTTGGGGTGGTAGTTGAGGGCGGCAGCTAGGGTTTGAGAGAGAGTTGAGAGAGAAAGGGATTCAGAGGCGGCTGAGGGTGAGAAATTAGGGTTTAGGGGTCGTTTGGGATTAATTATGGAAAGATGATCAACGACCTGGATTGATCGGATAGGTGGGGCAGTTTAAAAGGGTTGGGTTTAGGTCGGTTCATATGGGGATTGGGTCAGGGTAATTGGGTTTAATATTGGGGTTCAATTCAGGCCAGAATTGAAACACAATTGGGCTATATTTTAAATAGCCACATTTCCCTTATTTATTTTATAAAAAATAGTAAATTAATTTCTGAAAATAAATTAAAGGTACTAAAATGATTAGTAATACATAATTATCAAATTAAAAATATTGGACCTAATCTTTATAGATATAAACGTAATTAAATCTCAAAGAGGCTAATACTGCAATTATATGCAATTTAGCCTTAAAAATACTAAATAAATTTTTAAAAATATGCAAAAATTATCTTAGCTATATTTTAGTAAAAATAAAAGAGTACAATAAATGAATCACCAAAATGTTAATTTTGAGAATAATTATTGGGTTTTTCTGAATAAGATAGGGCAATAAAAAAATCTTAAAACATTTTGACATACCTATATATGCATACATATGTTATTTTGAAAGTATTTTGCTTATAAAAAAATATTTAGGAAAAAACTGGGTATCAACAAGTAGGAGTTGTAAGGGGTGAAGCCAGGGGCGTGTTGAGGGGAAAGATCAACGGTATTGGGCATCTAGGCTTGGAACAGTGATGGAATGGAGGCATAGTTTTTTGTATAGTCGGTACGGAATGAAGGTGGAGGATATCCCTTAATCTAGGCCTGATACATTTTCGTCATCTGATGTTTCAACCTTCGGACCTCCACTTTCAATTCTGATTCTGATTCTACAATCCCCTTGGTGGGTCTACAACCCCAGTGTCCAAGTATTTACTAGCTATGTATACCTTACTCTTTGACCTTGTGTTGTACAGACGACTTACCAAAGTGCCACAAACTAGACACCCTATGTTATGATAACAGTGAAAGTAACAATGGGGAGCAAAACAAAGCCAAGATGTTAGTGTTAGGGAATTTATCAGATAGAAATATCACATTGCGTGCAATGCCTCCTAGCAACAATTAACAGTTCTAGAATGGCTTCGAGGATACGAAGGTCATATGGCATCATCCCAATTTCACTCTTCTTGCCCCATTTCCTTCTTCATCTTCCTTTCTAATACTGCTTGGTTTTTATTTTTTTACCCCTCTTTTCTTTCTGATTATCGCTCTCTTTTTTCCTCTCATTACGTCCCACAACTTCATTCTCTTTTTATTTTTCTTTTTTCTTCTTTTTTTTTTTTTTTTTTTTAATGATGATTCGATCGAACCCTATGTAGGTTGCCTACATATCATGTCCCTCATGAATCAGATCAAGCGTAGTTCTAGAAAAGTAATAGACAAAATAAACTAAAAAGAAATTTTTTTTTTATTTTTTCATTTATAACTCTTTTTCGGTTTTCAAATACAAAACTGGAAGCACGATAATGAGAGACTCGACAAACTAAAATATACTAGGACAACTCTTACACCAACTAAATGACCGAATACAACTGTACATGACTAGAAAGTAAAACATTAACAATAGACTCAGAAACATAAAAAAGGCTCTTCAGCTCCTGAATGCAGTGGTCCTGGGTATCTGTCATGCTCGAGTCCTGGTACATGGATCCATGCCTGAATGAGAAAAATAAGACCAAATAGATCAGTGACTCAAGAACTATGCGACACCACAACACCTCCCATTGGACACATGCAAGACACGATTGGGCTATTTTTTAAAATTAACCTACGTGGCCAAGAGTGGTAGAAGTGAAAAATCAACTAGGTGACCTCAAGGACATGGAAATACCTCACTAAGGCTTAACAGATTCACACTCTCAGTAATCATGGCCCAAAATTAATTTACAGAAATGACCTATTTTGCAAAAACGACTGATATGGACAGAAGTGGCTAAAGATGCAAACTAAAAAAGGATGGACCTTAAAGTAATATGAAACCTAGTTATGGGCTGAAGATCCTAAGACATGGGTCATTGAATCACTTTTGCAAAAATGACCCCATTTTGCAAGAATGACTGATGTAGCCAAAAGTGACTAGACATGCAAGATTTAGCGAAGACCCCGCGAAGCCAAGAACCTAAGACTCACTAGGAAGACTGGACCCTATGTGGGCTGTATACATATTCCGCCCCGAAAGACGAGAATCAGGTATGCGTAGTTCGGGAAGATTGGACATGGAAGAAAGCTTTAGAAAAAAATGCAACTAATTTGGAAAAACTATATTTTTTTATGTTTTTGAAAAATGATGGAAAATGTAAAATCCTTTTGGATTCTTTTTTTTTTTTTGGAAAAATGATGGAAAAGTGTAAAATCTTTTTGGATTTTTCATTTTTTTGTATTTTTTTGGCTCTTCTTGAAAAAGTTATAAAAGAAATATATAATTGGGCCCTACTTGTTTCATTTTTCACCCTTCTTTCCCAAACATCAGTCTGCCAAATGACCTTTTACCCTCAAAGATGTACCATATATCACATAGGGATGATTGAATGTCTTTTTGGGCCACAGACCCATTTTGACAAAATTTGGATAGGCTTCCTACAAAGGGACACGGTGCTTGGGACCGAGCCCTACTAGGTCCAAATGACATTATGAAAATAAGAATGACCTAAAGGCCGACCTAAGTTTGGGATTCACTAACAAGGCAATTGGAGGAGTGTATGGTCAATGATGGCTGCTCAAGTTTTCCACCCACTCCATACGTCCGACGCCCCCTCCTAAAATAAGGGTGATTCAAAAAAATGTTTGTGCACGCGATTCGTACTCCGAAACTTGTTGCAGAAAGAAGACCCATGGTTATGCAGATGATGACAGTTATAAAGCGGTAAACACATAAGGAAAAAGCAATAAACAAATAACCAACAAAAAAGGAAATAAGACAAAACAAACCAAATAAACAAAGTAAAGAAAGAAAACAAACACCTCAACCGAATATCGTAAAAGCCAATAAGATCAAGTATCAGCTCGAACCTGCAACTCCTCAGCAGAGTCGCCAGAGCTGTCACACCCCTTTTTTAAAACCACTAACCCTTTTTAAAATAATAAAGGATCTATAAAGTTCAAAAAGGATTTTCCAATTTGAAAAGTCACAAAATTGTGTTCAAAAGGATTTTTCAGAGTCGCCACCTGACATTGGTTTTGGTATGCTAAGTCAGCATTTTTAAAAATGATTTTTCCTTTTAAAGCACTTTGGACTCCAAAACTAAGTCTGCACCAGAGATTCGGGTAAGAGAGCTCATTTGACTTGGGGAGAAGGTGTTAGGCATTCTCCGAGTCCCATAACTAGTACGGTTGCGTAGATGGCTTTTAGAATACTCAAATTGAGATAAAATTACATAAAAGGAAAATAAACATAAAAGAGGCTCGAGGTCATCCCCACCTAAATGAAATAAAATTAAAAGAAGGAAATTAGAGTTCTAAATTATCCTACGCTATTTCTTCTATGATATTCACCACGGCCTCCAATTACAGAATACTACGGGCCATTCCCCGAAATAAAATATGTACAAATCCTTCAGGACATTCCCCCGATAAATTCAACTTAGGGAATGACCTCTCGCCTCGAAACTAACAAATCCTAAAGTTGTCCTACCCATGTGTTGTCGGCCTAAGCATGCTCCTAGCGACTTTAAAACAAATAAAGTTAAAACAACAAGAACTATTTTAAGGCCAGAACTATTTTAATTTTGTTTGCCCCAAATCCCTCGACACATTCATCTTGTTTTGCACTCTTACTATTTTTTTAATAGATTTTATCAACAATAATATATAATCGAGAGAACTAATCCAAACTACTAAAATTTCAGATTCGTGGCATCAAAGTACTTTGGACAACAAACAATAGATAACACATTCAATGTCAAATTCAAGCCATTTATAAGATCAGATAGCAAACCAAAAGAGATTAGAGAAACAGAGCAAGAGTTGGACCTTTTATCGAATTCAAAGCTGCGACTCAAAAGACAAACCAGAAAATGACCACAATCGGAACAGTAGACAGGGACTAGCTTGAATCGCGAACCTCATCGACAACCTAGAATTGGCAACTAAATTCAGCAAACTTTGACTGAACTTGCCAAGAAAGAAAAGGCAATCAAGAACAATTGCAGCTCGACACATCACTAATGCGCAGAATCAGGCAGAGTAACACAAAGCAAAATAAAGGCAAGAGATAAAGAAATGGAGCATATCTATACAGATGATAGCAAAATTAGCAGCATATAGTCAACACAAGATTCAAAAAACCAGGAGAAGTGAGAAAATAAAGCAGTAGAGGCTTCAAACAGTTTTGCTCTTTTTCTTCTTCTATTTTGTTTGAGATGGATGCATTTTTAAGTCTGAAATTCGATGTTTGAATTCCATAAAATATTTTCAGCTTTCTTTGAATGTGGGATATGCGTGTAGGAATCGACCACTTTGCGCTCACCGATTTTCTAGTAAGGACCTGCTTCAACCCACTTAGAGAAATAGTTAGTTAAAATCAAATGAAACCATAATTTACCGGGAGTTGGCGGTAGCAGACCGACTATGTCTATCCCCCATTTCATGAACGACCAGAGCAACAAAATTGAGTACAATAGTTCTGTTGGTTGATGCACCAATCGCGTATGGCATTGACATTTATCGCATTTCTGAACAAATGTCTTAGCATATTATTTCATTGGGGGCTAGCAATATCCAACCCTAAATAGATTCAACACCAATGAGTCTGCGCCCGAGTGGTTTACGCAAATTCCTTCATGAACTTCTCTTCTTACGTAATTAGCCTCAAAGGCTCCTAAACATCGGGCCAATGTTCCTATGAAAGACTTTTTATATAATTGGTCTCCCCTGAAGAAATAACGGGCTAATTTAGTGCGCAACGTCCGGATGCCTTGGGATCTTCAGGTAGTTTTCCGTGCTCGAGATAGTCAATGATCTCATTTCTCCAGTCCCAGACCAAATTGGTTGTGTTTACTTTATAATAACCGTATACATCCAATACCGAATGTATAATCTGCATTCCTATATCGGAGTCTGATTCCTTCATTTTAGTAGATGAGCTCAGATTGGTCGGTGTGTCTACTTTTGCATTTTCTTCCATCAGGATGTGGGTAATTGACCATTCCCTCAACCGTGCGAGCAGAGTCTGGATTTTTGCTACGTATTATTTCATGTGTTCCTCTTTGGCATCCAACATCCCGTAGACCCGATTTACTACTAGTTGGGAATCCCATTTGAATTCTATGGCCTCGGAGTCCAGTCACCGAGCTAGCTCGAGTCCTACAATCAAAGCCTCATACTCCGCTTCATTATTAGTCAAGGTAACAATCCTTATGGCCTGCCGCAGGGTTTCTGTAATGAACCCACTAGTCGTTTTGCTTTTTAGAACCTAAATAAAACTTCTCGCGCTTGCTTTAACTAATTTACGACCTACGGGGATGGTTGGTTCGGAATTTGGAAGAGTTTGGGTTGAAATATGCCCATTTGATTCCTTAGGATTTTCTTAAAAGTCTAAGTTTGACTTTGGTCAATATTTTGAGCAAACAGACCCAGATTCATATTTTGACAGTCCCGGAGGGTCCGTAGGAAAATATAGGACCTGGGCGTATGCCCCGAATCGAATTCTGAGGTCCCTAGCCCGAGTAATGAATTTTTATTAGAAATTGTTAATCTGAAATTTTAAGGATTTAAAGAAATTAAATAATGATTGATCATATGAGTATCGGGCTCATATGTTGGTTTTAGAGCCCGGTACAGGTCTGATATAACATTTAAGACTTGCCCGCAAAATTTGGTGTCAATTCGAGTAGTTTAACTGTGTTTTGGCTCGTTAGATGAAAATTAAGAACTTGAAGTTCATAAGTTTGATCCATTTTGTTTTAGTGGGTGATTCTTAGATTTAGCGTTGTTTCGGGCAATCTGAAGGTTCGAGTAGGTATATTTTATGATTTTAGACTTGTCGATATGTTCGGGCAGGGCTTGGGAGCCTCGAGCATCAAACGGACGAGGCTCGAGTGAAGTTTGAAATATTGAGAAGTGCTAAAGCATCTGCTTCAGTCATAACTTCACCTGCGGTTGTTCGACCGTAGGTGCGAGACCGCATAAGTGGTCGTAGCCTCAGAGATGCGGCCCAGATTTGGCCAAGATAAACTGCAGAAGCGGCTCCCTAGCCGCAGAAGTGGCTACGGAAATGCGTCTTCTAGACCATAGAAGCGATCCAAGCCATTTTAGCCAATTCCGTAGATGTAGTCCCTTGACCGCAGAAGCGGAAATTGCTGAAGCAGTGAGCTTCATTTAATACGGGTTCTAAGTCATTTTTGACACTTTTCACTCCTCCATTGGCAATTTTGGGAGCTTTTGAGAGAAGATTTATACCTAGCAATTTGAGGTAAGCTTATCCCACCTACTACTAGTTTAATACTTGTAATTTAGGTAGATTAAACACTAGAATTAAGGTAAAATCATGGGGTTAGAGCAAAACCTAGGGTTTTGAAAAAAAATAGATTTAACCACAAAATTTGCTATGGAATGAATTAGAAACCATATATTATTGATCCTTAGGTTTTAGAGAACAACTTCTTGCAAAAAATTTCAGAATCCGGGCATGTGGGCTCGCAGTCGGATATTAGGAAACTGGCGGTAAGGGTTGGGAAATTTCTTAAATAGCTAGAATACAATCTTGTGAACTTATATTGATTAGTTCCTACCTCATTTATCTAGTTTTGGATTGTTCGGCTCCAAATTGAGGGTTTGGTCTCGTTCTTGGTATTGGAAGTGCACTTTGGAGTGAGGTGAGCCTCCTATCTAACCTTGTAAGAGGGAATTGTCCCCCTAGGCATAATAATTGAATAATTTGCCACTAAATGCGGGGGCTACGTATGCACTTGGTGATGAGAGTCCGTGTGTAGCTACTATTATGCTTAAGTCCGGGTATTTTAGGACCCTAAAGCATGTTCTATGTGATGTCTTGTGACTCTATGATTAATTAGAGATATGCCAAATCATGTTGAATATAGTAAACGGACCTAATAATTGGAACACTACTTTCTTTCCCTTTTAAAGAGAAGTTGATAATTTCTGAGTACTTGCTCTCCTGATGATTATCTTGTCTGCCTGTTGTTATGTTTAAATACATTTGACCGCGTCGCATGTATGATTCGAGATCGGGATAATAGATGCATCTATGGTTCGTGCCGTTCGACCCTCTGGCGGTGCATACTTTATTTTTATGTTGGATCAAGCAATACGACCACGACACTATTTGTGCATGCTTATTGAATGGCATTTGCTATGAATGGAACTTTGTTATATGCCCCGAAATGTAAATGGCTAACTGTGATAACATCTAGTAAAGGACTTGTTGCTTCATGCTATAAATTGTTAATTATTGTGCTATCCATGCTTAGTACATCATGTATCATGTTATTTGACCATAATAAGTGTTACGTGGACCTCTCGTCTCTACTTCTTCGAGATTAGACAGGATAATTACTTGGTACATATTATTTATATGCTCATACTACGCTTCTGTACTTAATTGTACAGGAACCGAGGCAGGTACATCTGGTTACCAGGCTGGTGCGTACACTTGATCGACCGGGATTCCACGGTGAGTTGCCGTTCAGCAGCCCGATGGAGTCTTTTTCTTTACTTTTAGCTGTCTACTCTATTTCAGATAGTAGGACATTATTATTCTTTTGTATATTCTACTAGCTGCCTACGGAATTGTGACATCAGGTCTTGGCGCACACATTAGGAGACTATTATTTTGGGATTGTATAAGTATTTTAGCACATTATTGATCATTTCTAGTTTTTGACTTTCTTAAGGAATTGTTGCACTTATTTTTGGTAAAAGTAAAATGATAACTTAATTAGATTTCCACATTGGCTTGCCTAACAGTGGTGTTGGGCGCCATCACGGTCTATTACGGAAATGGGTCGTGACAACATGGTATTAGAGCCCTAGATTCACGTAGGTCTCACAAGTAATGGGCAAACATAATGGAGTCTTACAGATCGGTACGGAGACGTCTGTATTTATCTTCGAGAGGCTATAGGGTGTTAGAAAGACTACTCTTTATTCATTTCTATCGTGCAGTGGTTGGTATACTAAATTTCCCTCTTCTATTCTCGCACAGATGGTGAGGACACGCACGACTGATGTTCCAGACTCGGGTGGGGTTGCTCCCCTTATTACGAGAGGCCGAGGCAGAGTCCAGGGTAGGGCACCGACCTGAGGTAGGGAACGAGGGTGTCCCAGAGCTATCCCAATAGCACCACCAGCAGATCCTATGAGACATCCTATCATCGAGGAGCAGGGTGAGGTACCCGCAGCTGAGCCTACCCCGGTGGACTTTATGACAACATCGAGATTCCAGGAGGTCATGGGTCGTATGATACGATTTATGGATACCATGACTCAAGCTGGTTTATTTCCAGCAGATCCAGCTACATCACAGGGAGGAAGGGGAGCACAGACTCGTACTACTCAGGCTTATAGTCATTCACCTATAGTGTATCAGACTCCGGGTGCAATACTCGCGGAGGGGGATCAGCCAGTTGCTGCAGTGATACCCGAGCCCAGACCAGCTGTGGATGGTGACCCGTAGAAGCTATTAGATAGATGGACTAGACTTAACCCTCCTGTCTTTGGGGGTGAGCGTCACGACGATGCTCAGGACTTCATTGATAGGTACAGGGACAAACTGCACAACATGAGGATACTGGAGTCGCATGGGGTTGACTTCACTACTTTTCAGCTAGAAGGCAGGGCTCGCAAATGGTGGCAGTCTTATATTCTGGGCAGACTTGCAGGTTCCCCTCCTATCACTTAGAGCCAGTTCACACAATTATTTCTGGATAGGTATATTCCACCCTCTAAGAGGGAAGAGCTACGATATCAGTTTGAGCAGCTTGAGCAGGATCAGATATCCGTGACTGATTATGAGGCGAGGTTTTCTGAGTTGTCCCGCCATGCATTGATGATACTTCATACTAACACAGAGAGAGTACGGAGGTTTGTTGCAGGGTTGCATTCAGGCATTAGGGCCAACATGGCCTGAGAGGTGGATATGGGGACTTCTTATCAGCTAGTGGTGGAGATTGCTCGGAGGATTGAGGGCTACCATCTGTGGGGTAGAGAGCAGGCGCAGGAGGACAAGAGGGTCCGATTCTCCGGATAGTTCAGAAGTGCCCCGGCTAGGGGTAGAGGCCATTTTGGGAGGGGTCAGCCCAGCAGTCCCCCACATCCAACACCACCACCTGCTTAGAATGCTCCAGTGCGCCCCTATTTCAGTGCCATACCAGAGAGTTCTTATAGCCCGCCAGCTATTCAGGGTTCCTCCAGCGGTCATTCAGGCCCCCAAGGTTCTTCTGGCTGATATTCCAGTGCTACGCCAGAGAGTTCATATCGGCCTACGACCATTTTTGGTTCCTCTGGTGGGTATTCAGGCCATCAGGTCCAGGCTTCCGGACAGCAACCTATGGTGCCTAGAGTTTGCTATGAGTGTGGATACCTAAGCCACATGAAGAGGACTTGTCCCCGGTTTTGTGGCAAGGCAGTGCAGCAGGGTTAGCAGCCTATGATTTCAGCATCGGCTACCCCGCCACCTAGAGGTAAAGGGCAGAATGGTAGGGGTCGCTCTAGAGGTAGAGGTCAGTTAGGGAGAGGTTAGCCAGCTACTACTCAGTCAGGTGGAGGCCAGCCAACCGGTGCTCCAACCAGATTCTATGCTCTTCCAGCTAGACCAGATGCATTGGACTCAGATACCGTCATCACATGTATTATTTCTATTTGCGTCAGAGGTGCTTTGGTATTATTTGATACAGGGTCTACCTATTCGTATGTGTCATCTCTATTTTCTCCTTTTCTAGTTATTACTCATGAGCCCTTAGGCACTCATGTTCATGTGTCCACTCCAGTGGGCAATTCTGTGGTTGTGGATCGGATCTACCTGTCCTGTGTGGTCACATTCTATGGTTTTAAGACTAGAGCAGATCTCATGTTGCTCGACATGATCGATTTTAAGGTTATCTTGGGCATAAATTGGTTATATCCGTATCACACCATCCTAGATTGCCATGTCAAAAATGTTACTTTAGCGATGCTAGGGTTTCCAGAGTTGGAGTGGAAGGGTTGCATAGTTGATACATCTAGCCGGGTTATCTCTTTCCTGAAAGCTCGCCGAATGGTCAAGAAGGGATGTTTGGCATATTGTGCTTATATTCGGGACACTACCGCAAAGACGCCGACGATTGATTCAGTTCCAGTAGTTCAGGAGTTCGCCGATGTGTTTCTTTCTGATCTTCCTGGCATGCTACCGGATCTTGATAATGATTTCTATATTGATTTAGCTCCAGGTACCCAGCCTATATCTATTCCACCATACCGTATGGATCCTAAAGAGTTGAATGAGTTGAAAGAGCAGCTTGAGGAATTGTTAGCAAAGGGGTTTGTTAGGCCCAGTGTATCACCTTGGGGTGCACCAATGTTATTTGTAAAGAAGAAGCATGGGACTATGCGGATGTGCATTGATTACTGCTAATTGAATAAGGCTACCATCAAGAATAAGCACCTGTTGCCACACATTGATGATCTGTTTGACCAGTTGTAGGGTGCTAGGGTGTTCTCTAAGATTGACTTGAGGTTGGGGTATCATTATTTGAGGATTCGGGACTCAGAAGTTCCGAAGACCGCATTCTAGATGAGGTATGGCCATTATGAGATTTTGGTGATGTCCTTTGGTTTGACTAATGCCCTAGCAGCATTTATGGACTTGATGAACAGGGTGTTCAGGCCCTATATTGATTCCTTTGTCATCGCTTTCATTGATGACATCTTGATATACTCCCGTAGCCTGGGTGAGCACGAGCAGCATTTGAGAGTAGTGCTTCAGACCCTGCGAGATTAGAAGCTATACACTAAGTTCTCCAAGTGTGAATTCTGGCTAGAGTCAGTGGCATTCTTGGGGCATATTGTGTCAGGAGAGGGTATTAAGGTGGATGCCAAGAAGATTGAGGCAGTTTAGAGTTGGCCACGCCCTACTTCAGTGACTGAGATCAGGAGTTTCCTGGGGTTAGCAGGTTATTACAGACGATTCGTGCAAGGCTTTTCATCTATTGCATCACTTTGGCTAGATTGACCCAGAAGGGTGCTCCTTTACGTTGGTCCGATGATTGTGAGGGGAGCTTTCAGAAGCTCAAGACAGCTTTGACTATGCACTGGTTCTTGTATTACCTTCTGGTTCAGGGATGCATACGGTATATTGCGACGCTTCACGCATTGGCTTGGGATGTGTATTGATACAGGAGGGGCGAGTTATTGCATATGCTTCATGTCAGCTGAAGATTCATGAGAAGAATTATCCTGTGCATGATTTAGAGTTGGCCGCGATTGTTCGTGCTCTTAAGATATTGAGGCATTATTTGTATGGAGTGTCATATGATGTTTATACTGATCATCGCAGCCTACAATATTTGTTCAAGCAGATGGATCTTAATTTCAGGCAGCTCAGGTGGCTTGAGTTACTGAAAGATTATGACATCACCATTCTTTAACATCTGAGCAAGGCAAATGTGTTCGGGATGCCTAAGCAGGAAGGCAGGGAGTATGGGTAGCTTGGCATTCATTCCAGTGGAGTAGAGGCCACTAGCTTTGGACATTCAGTCCTTGGCGAACAGACTGGTGAGGTTGGACACTTCAGAGCGCAATCGAGTTCTTGCATATATGGTTGCTCAGTCTTTATTATTGAGGCAGATCAAGGCCCGACAGTTTGATGATCCCCCCTTGGCGATTCTCAAAGAGATGGTGCTGCAGGGTAGTGCCAAGGAGGTTTCTATTGGCGAGGATGGTGTTCTACGACTCCAGGGTCGCTTATATGTTTCTAATGTTGATGGCTTGAGAGAGAGGATCCTGGAGGAGGCTCACAATTCGCGGTATTCTATTCATCCGGGTGTTAAGAAGATGTACCGTGATTTGAGGCAGCATTTCTGGTGGTGGAGGATGAAGAAAGACATAGTGGAGTATGTGGCTAGGTGTTTGAATTGCCAGTAGGTCAAGTATGAACATCAGAGGTCGGGTGGCCTACTTCAGCAGATGCATATACCAAAAACAAAGTGGGAGCGCATTACTATGGATTTCGTAGTTGGGTTGCCCCGAACCTTGCGGAAGTTTGATGCAGTGCGGGTCATTGTGGATAGGTTGACCAAGTCGGCACACTTTATACTGGTTGTGACTAGTACATTTTTCAGAGAGGTTGGCTCAGATTTACACTCGGGAGATAGTCTGGTTGCACGATGTTCTTATTTCCATTATATCAGATAGCGGCCCTCAGTTTACTTCCCACTATTGGAGAAAGGTTCAGGGTGAGTTGGGGACCCGCCTGGAGCTTAACATAACATTTCATCCATAAACCGACGGGTAGTCGAAGCGGACGGTTCAGATCTTGGAGGACATGCTCAGAGCATGTGTGATTGACTTTGGAGGATAGTGGGATCAGTTCTTGCCCTTGGCAGATTTTGCTTACAACAACAACTATCAGTCCAGTATTGAGATGGCCCCATTTGATGCTTTATACGGTCGGCGGTGTTGTTCTCCTCTCGGGTGGTTTGAGCCAGGTGAGGCTAAGTTATACTGTACAAATTTGGTGCAAGATGCCTTGGACAAGGTAAGGTTGATTCAGGAAAGGCTTCGCACAACTCAGTCCAGACAGAAGAGTTATGCGGATCAGAAGGCGCGTGATGTATCATTCATGATTGGCGAGAAGGTTCTCTTGAAAGTCTCGCCAATGAAGGGTATTATGAGGTTCGGGAAGAAGGGCAAGTTGAGCCCAAGGTTTATTGGCTCCTTTGAGGTGTTGAGACAAGTTGGGGAGGTTGCTTACGAGTTGGCTTTACCCCCCAGCTTATCGGGAGTTCATCCCACTTTTCATGTACCCATGCTCCGGAGTATCATGCTGATTTGTCCCACATGTTGGACTTCAGTACAATTCAGCTGTATGAGAGTTTGGGTTATGAAAATTCAGTTGCCATTGTTGATAGACAGGATCACCAGTTGAGATCCAAGAGGACTTCGGTGGTGAAGGTCCAGTGGAGGGGCCAACCAGTTGAGGAGGCGACTTGGGAGTCCGAGGAAGACATGCGGAGCAGATATCAACATTTATTTAGCAGTTCAGGTACTTTTCTATGTCCGTTCAAGGACGAACGTTTGTTTAAGAGGTGGAGAATGTAACGACCTGATTGGTCGTTTTTCTTTTTAGAACCTCGTCCCCTTAAATAAAACTTCTCGTGCTTGTTTTAACTAATTTATGACCTGCGGGGATGGTTGGTTCGGGATTTGGAAGAGTTTGGATTGAAATATGCCCATTTGATTCCTTAGGATTTTCTTAAAAGGCTAAGATTGACTTTGGTCAACATTTTGAGCAAACAGACTCGGATTCATGTTTTGACGGTCCCGGAGGATTCGTAGGAAAATATGGGACCTAGGCGTATGCCAGGAATCGAATTCTAAGGTCCATAGCCCGAGTAATGAATTTTTAATAGAAATTGTTAATCTGAAATTTTAAGGATTTAAAGAAACTAAGTAATGATTAATCACGTGGGTATCGGGCTCTTATGTTGGTTCCGAAGCCCGGTACAGGTCCGATATAACATTTAGGACTTGCCCTAAAATTTGGTGTCAATCCGAGTAGTTTAAGTGCGTTTTGGCTCGTTATATGAAAATTAATAACTTGAAGTTCATAAGTTTGATCCATTTGGTTTTAGGGGTGATTCTTAGATTTAGCGTTGTCTGGGGCGATCCGAAGGTTCGAGTAGGTCTGTTTCATGATTTAAGACTTGATGATATGTTCAGGCGGGGCCCGGGATCCCTGAGCGTCAAACAGACGAGGCTCGAGTGAAGTTGGAAATATTGAGAAGTGTTGAAGCATCTGCTTCTGTCATAGCCTCACAGATGCGGCCCAGAGCTAGCCAGGAGAAACCACATAAGCGGCTCCCTAGCCGCAGAAGCGGCTACGCAGATGCGGCTTCAAAAGCGCATAAGCGGTCCCAGCCATTATAGACAATTTTGCAGATGTGGTTTACTCTCGTAAATGTGGTCCCCTGACCGCAGAAGCAGAAATCGCTGAAGCAGTGAGCTTTATTTAATATGGGTTCTAAGTCATTTTTGACACTTTTCACTCCTCCATTGGCGATTTTGGAAGCTTTTGAGAGAAGATTTCTACCTAGCAATTTAAGGTAAGCTTATCCCACCTATTCCTAGTTTAATACTTATATTTTAGGTAGATTAAACACTAGAATTAAGGTAAAATCATGGGGTTAGAGCAAAACCTAGGGTTTTGACAAAATTTAGATTTAACCATGAAATTTGCTATGGAATGAATTAGAAATCATATATTATTGATCCTTAGGTTATAGAGAACAACTTCCTTCAAAAACTTTCAGAATCCGGGCATGTGGGCCCGGGGACAGATTTTAGGAAACTTGCAGTAAGGGTTGGGAAATTGCTTACGTAGCTAGAATACAATATCGTGAACTTATATTGATTAGTTCCTACCTTATTTATCTAGTTTTGGATTCTTCGGCTCCGAATTGAGGGTTTGGGCTCGTTCATGGTATTGGAAGTGCACTTTGGAGCGAGGTGAGTCTCCTATCTAACCTTGTAAGAGGTAATTGTCCCCCTAGGCGTAGTAATTGAATAATTTGCTACTAAATGTGGGGGCTACGTGCGCACTTGGTGACAACAGCCCGTCCGTAGCTGCTATTATGCTTATGTCCGGGTAGTTTAGGACCCTAAAGCATGTTCTATGTGATGTCTTGTCACTCTATGATTAATTTGAGATTTGCCTAATCATGTTGAATATGGTAAACAGACCTGATAATTGGAACACTACTTTCTTGCCCTTTTAAAGAGAAGTTGATAATTTATGAGTACTTGCTCTCCAGATGATTAACATGTCTACCTGTTGTTGTGTTTAAATACATTTGAGCGCATCGCATATATGATCCGCGAGCCGGGATAATAGATGCATCTATGGTTCGTGCCATTCGACCCTCCGGCAGTGCACACTTTATTTTTCTGTTGGATTGGGCCGTACGACCTCGACATTATTTGCGCATGGTTATTGATTGGCATTTGTTGTGAATGGAACTTTGTTATATGCGCTGAAATGTAAATGGCTAACTGTGATAGCATCTAGTAAAGAACTTATTGCTTTATGCTATAAACTATTAATTATTGTGCTATCCATGCTTAGTACATCACTTATCATGTTATTTGACCCTAGTAAATGTCATGTCGACCTCTCATCTCTACTTTTTTTAGATTAGACAGGGTACTTACTGGGTACATATTGTTTATTTACTCATACTACACTTCCATACTTAATTGTACAGGACCTGAGGCAGGTACATCTGGTTACCAGGCTTGTGCATACCCTTGACCGACCGGGATTCCACAGTGAGTTGCTCCCTTCCTATGCCGTTCAGCAGCCCGATGGAGTCTTTTTCTTTACTTTTAGATGTATACTCTATTTCAGATAGTAGGACAACATTATTCCTTTGTATATTCTACTAGCTGCCCACGCACTTGTGACACCAGGTCTTAGCACAAACATTAGTAGACTATTATTTTGGGGTTGTATAAGTATTTTGGCACATTATTGATCATTTCTAGTTTTTGACTTTAACATAAGGAATTTCTGCACTTATTTTTGATAAAACTAAAATGAGAACTTAATTAGATTTCCACGCTGGCTTTCCTGACAATGGTGTTGGGCGCCATCACGGTCTATTACGGAAATGGGTCGTAATAGTTTCTCCTAATGGCGTGATTAGTACTACACTGAGCCGAGACCCTTTCACGTTGGAAACTATGTCTTTGAACAAGGTCCACACTCACGATGTCAATTCTGACACCATCACTAGTTCTTTGGTGTCCAAAGGCAGTAGTCCAGGACTAAAATCAGTCACAAAGTCAACTAAGACTTGTGACTTGATCGCAGTCCAGGGTTTATACTCTATGTCAAATTCTTTCATTTTGACCGCCCATTTGTCCAGTCAACCTGATAGTTCAGGTTTGTAAAGGATATTATGCAGGGGAAAGGTTGTCACCATGGCTATCAGATGATATAGAAAATAAGGCATAAGCTTTCGAGCGACTGACGAGCTCTGGGCGTGTGAGCACTTGATTTTTGCCTATACGAATTATGCCCATAAAATTCAAGATAAAACAATTTTCCTTGGTGAGCAATTTTGTGAATTTTCGTGGTTTTCAGTTATTGTTTGTGTCTCTGTGTGTGCATGTTATTCGATCAATTAATAAGAAAATACAAAAATAGGTTGCGTTTGCATTTAGGATTTAATTTTAAGTTAAATAGTAAATTACCTATTTTATAAATGAAGGAAAAACATAAAAAATAATGCACTTTGCATTTTTGTTTTAATTGTGTGATTTGATATTTAAGTATTTGGGTAATCAGATAATTAGTATTTGTTAAGTTAACTTGGTTTTATAATTTTTAGGTTATTAAATTTCGAAAATAATTTAGGAAGAAAGTAAAAGAAAAAGAAAAAGAAGAGTGAAAGAAAACCGGAGTTGGGCCAAAAATTCAAGAGGCCCAAACAAATCAGTCTAAAAAACCCGTCTGAAACCAGCCCAGACCCACCCCAATCCAATCCATCTCTAGCCTCCAAACGACATCATTTAGGTACAGTTAATCGGAGTCGTTGAATTAGCTTGATCAAACGGTCCAGAAGTTAACCCGTTCATAAACCCCGACCCAACCCGCCTTATACCCGAACCAATTCAACCACTCATTTAACCAAACGACACCGTTCCAATTAAGCGATTGATCTGGGCCGTTGATCACAATTGATCTAACAGCAAGAATTCAATCTCTCAACATGTATATAAATGTGTAACAGACCCCACCCCCCAGAACCCCGCCTCACCGTCTCAAACCAATTTTAGAGATGGAACCTAAACCCACCGTCCCCCGTCGTAAACCACCATCGGGAATCGCCTCACGGTGGCGGACAAACCCAAAACCACCTCACCTTAACACCATGGAACCACCTCGACCTCCCCTACCCAAATCTGAACCCGCTTTCCTTCGAACCTTCCTAGAATGTCTAAAATATCCAATCTAAGCCATGAACCCTAGCGCCACCACAAGATTCTCCGGTGACAGCGCCCCCTCCAAACCACCCCAAATTTACACCCCTGCCTCGCATCAACTTCCCCATTCCAAATATCCTAACCATCTCCCTCGAATCTTGGCTAGGCTTATCGAATCTTGAATTGAAGAAGTCCGGTCGAACCCTAGTTTAATCAATTGACCCCAAATTAACACCGGACTACCCTCACCCTAAATCCACAATTTGTTCCCTTCGAATATCTCCATGACTCATCGAATTTGAAATCAAATAGACCCAAAAAGGTTAAGTTCTAGAGTTTGTGGATACGTGAATGATTAAGACCAAACGAGACCTCGATCATGTGTTTTCATCTGACAACACGTGATTGAGACCTCGTTTGGTTGAAATCAAGAATTCGAAGAAAGAATTGCGAAGTCTGGCCAGTTTAGGTAATCCCGTTTCATTCTTCCTCTTTTATTTTCTTTCATTGTTCTTGATTTTGTTGAGTTGTGAAGCTGTGTTTCTCAACATTTTTCCTTTACCTTGTTTAATGTCTGGTTCAATCAAGTCTATTACGTTAAATCTGTTTGCCATTTTGTTTTAAACTTCTGATTCTGTTAGCTAGTATGGACGTTTGGTGATTAATTGTCTCGATGGTCGAATGTCAAAAGGGTCAGTCCTTGATTGTTTCACGCAAATTTCAATTCTGAATTATATTTCTAACAGTGTGGTGGTAAAACTTCTAGGACCAGAAATTAATACCCTTTTTTTGTCACCATTTGTTCCTACATTAGAAAAACTAATGGTTTAAGTTGTATAACATTCAAAGCTTTCAGAAATATTAATTAAGGAACAGAGGTATAGAGGATAGTTTAGGAAATAAAGGAATAAGGGCTGCTAACAGATGTTAGTGGGGCACCAGTTTTAAATAGAAAATATGGAGTCAGTTTTTAAATAGAAAAAAGAGTATGGGTAGTGGAAATTGCACTTGTTTAAGTATCTTTAGAAGTGGAAAATTCAGGGGCAGCATGGGTTAGTAATAAAAGGCTAAAGGGGTGCACATGGGAAAGAATAAACATGCTGGAAAGTGAAAGGTGTGAGAGGAAAAGGGATTAGTTCCAATCTTTAAATAGACACACACCCATATTCTGAAGGAGGAGATAGACACATAGACTGAGATATTTTCAGACATATAGAACACATAAGAGAACACATAGAAGGGGGGATTTTCAATTAAGAGCATTTTTCTCTATTCCCACGCTGAAGTAGAGAGAGGGGATAGACATACATTGGGAGAGATATAGAACACTTAAGGTTATTCTGTGAGATAAAAACAATTTGGAAAAATGGAGGGAGAATACATATATACAGAAACATTGAAGATTTTTACACTCTAAGGAAAATCAATAAAAATAGAGAAAGCAACTTGTGATTCATATGGAGCTCTGAAAGGAATTGATATTGGTTCTCTGTTTGAAATCTTGGGTCTAGAAGTATTGAAATTATTGTTTCATTGGTTTACTGTTGAACCAATTCCTTGGTTTCCTCTCATTGAGTCTGCGGGCTGTGGTTTGTTGTTGTTGTTTGCTTGCTGCTGATCATCTGATTACTGCTATTGATTCCTCACTTATTTTACATTATACTTTCCAGGTACATATCCTGTATCTCTTGGATTTTGGGAATGGAGTGAAGTGATTTTTGGTTTTCTCCTGTTGAATTCTCTATTGAATTGTAATTAATTTCAGCACTCTATCATATCTTAATATGAAGTTGACTAAGGACTGTTTATCAGTATTATGACTGCTGGAATTATAATATTCATGTGAAGCAGCTTATCATAGTTATTATGAGTGTTGTGAATCAATTTCAGACTTATATGAGTGGTAAAATATGATACTAGTTGTAGCTTCACAATTTTAGCTTGGTTATTATGTCAATTTAAGGTCTGTTTTTTTGGATTAAGATGCTATTTAAGCTGTAGGAATTTCTATTTCAGATTTATAAGTATACTACTAGTTGAAATGCGGATAATGTTTAGCTATTCTGTTAATTTGAAGTTCTAGTTAGAAAGAGATAATAGTTTGAGAAGACAGATTCAAAATAACTTTGCATTTTCGTCCACTTCTAATAACTCATGCTGAAATCGAAAAGGCCTAAGAAATGAGTCCCAATACTGTTAATTCAATCATTGAGTACATCAAATACTCGTATGAGTTTAGTAGTCTAGAATTGAATTGGTAGTTGAGTTTGAAGTTGGAGTTTTCCTTTATGTTTTATCCCAGTCAAATTGCCTGAACCACTTCTATAATTTTATTTGGGCTTGTTCATAAGCCCACGCCAATTATTCGGACTTCACCATTCCTGATGCACAACTTAGTTCAGGCCGACCTACTCTCCCCAATTGGGCTAGTGTTGAGGCCCAGACGAGAACAGTCCACCAAACAAGTTGAAACTACTGTTATGTTGTTGGGCCAAGTTCAAAAATTCCACGTTGAAAGCCTGAAGTCATATTCAAATTGAGATTAATTGTGTAACGTAGGGTTTGGGCTTTCCAAGTGATTGGGCCCTTAGAGACAACCCAATAGAAAACAATAGTTTGCTTTAGGATATCCTCAAATAAAATGAGGTGCGCCGCGCCAAACAAAAATCATAAATAGCGTGGCCCTCTTAACTCTCTCTGTAAAATATGTAGACCTCGGGACGCACCATTTAGCGAATTTCATGGCTTCCCCCAAAGTTAACAATACGCTAGTTGCTTTAGGCCTGGTATTTAGTAATATTACCTTCTTAAACTCGGATGCACATTTATGTGACCCAAATCCAAATCCCAACGAAGTTGAAATCTGTCAAAAGACCACGGGTGCATTTATGTGTCGTGATTCGAGACGTGTTTTCACGACGTTGCAATTCTCTTTAAAAAATAATAATAAAGCGGTTCAAAGTCAAAAAGCACATAGGATAAAACATGTATTAAAATCAGATATTAGCCATTTATGACAGTTAAGCGACCGTGCTAGAACCATGGAACTCGGGAATGCCTAACACCTTCTCCCGGGTTAACAGGATTCCTTACTCGGATTTCTGGTGCACAAACTGTTTAACAGTGTCATCTTTTTCCTCGATTCAGGATTCAATCGGTGACTTGGGATACCATAAATCTCCCAAGTGATGACTCTGAATCTTTTAATAAACGAATCTCATTTCGATTGTCCTTTAATTGGAAAAACTCCCCTTTATTATACACTTTCACGGGGTGTAGTAGGAAAAAGGAGGTGTGAAAGATCTAGAGACTCTGCTGAGGATATGAACCCAGAATCTTTGGTTCAGGGTTCAGAATTCGAGCTTAGATGTATTGTTGTATTTGGCTTTATCTGTTATCTGATTTTATTACATGTTTGGGACTAACGCGCAAAATGTTGCTTTTTACCGCTTTGATATTATTTGAACTGTATATATAAAACAGCTATAAAACCCTTCTCTTCTCATCTCCGGCGATGTGCTCGTTGGTCGAGACTCCCTATTTTGTTAGTGTCATACCTTAAAGTAAGAAAGAGGTCGGACAAATTACTAAGCCGGATGGCCTTTTGGTTCCCGGTACATAGCCCCCTCCTCGACTCAAGTTGTCCGCTTGGGTACACAGTCTAGAACATATACCCAGGTTGTGAACCTAGAATAACTCAGCCTCGTGCCGGATCCCTAGTAGGAACGCTTATCCGCATCATGTGCATTTTGACTTAGGGGACTCAACACAGGGGTTGGGTCCGTCTAGGACAGGTGTACCCGAAATAATGGACCATCCCGATGCATCCTACTTGTGCATTTATTTGTTCCAAACTTGCATGTTGATCGGCTTTCAGATATTTGAAAAAAAAAGAAAAATATATAGCAGCATGAGGGTAAAGAGAGCTAATTATCTATTTTAGAAAAACCAATGTCCAAATAGTGCCGAAACTCTGCCGGATTTTCAAGAAAAAAAAAAGAGGAAAAATATTATTATTTTCAAAATAGTTTGTTTTATTTGCCAGTGACAAAGAAAAACATAAATAATTTTTATTTCTAAAATTGTTTGTTTTATTTGCCACTAAAAAGAAAAAATATAAAAGAATCTTGTTTTCGGAAATAGTTTATTTGCCAATGAAAAGGAGTCTTGTGTTCAAAATAGTTTGTTTTATTTTCCAATGACAAAGAAAAACAAAAAGAATTTTTATTTTAAAAATAGTTTGTTTTATTTGGCGGAACTACGTAAGTTTGATTCTCACCGGATGTGGGATACGTAGGCAACCCATATCGGGTTCAAATATATTTTGAAAAATTAGGGGTAACTAAATATCACAGTTTATTATTCTTGTCCAAAATAGCTGAATGTCCCCAAAAGAACGCAGGAAGGCCGCTTTTGCGAGAACAACCGCCTTTGGTCATTTCTCAAAATTTTTGGCCGGTTCACAAACACAGCCTCTAAATCTTCTTCGAAGTGCTGAAAAGCCGTATTGACAAGACCGGATATTTTATGAAATTTTGAGAAACGGTGATGTTTTTTTTTTTAAAAAAAAAAGAAAGAGCGAAAAATATTGATAATAATAAGGACTGACTGAGTCCATTCTAACATGTCTTGTTTTGAATTGTGAAGAAAGTTGAGGTGGTCGGTTTGTATTAAACGAACAACACAAGACCCAAGGAAAAAATGATAGCTGACATCAAAGCTGCTACAAGTTCTCAAGAGACTCAGGGTCAGAGGATTCGACAAGAGTCTACTGTGATTGAGGAAAATAGAATACCGAAACAGAAATTGACTGAAATATGTCAAGCATAGGCCAATGGTCGATGAGAGCCCCATGACGAGTCATAATTTGCTACACAACAAGAGCACCACTCATATTCGTTTGATCTTCCGACCAATATTAAGAAGCCTGCCCGAAAGATGGTACAGGAGGAAATAACCCAAAGAGTGCAAAGCTTAGAACAACGGTTGATAAACATGCAAGGGTTGGTAGGTCAAAAAAGTGTTGCCTTCAAAGATCTATGTATGTTCCCCGATGTCCACTTGTCGTTTGGTTTTAAGATGCCCAAATTTGAAAAGTACGATGGACATGGACAGCCCATAGCCCACTTGAAAAGGTATTGCAATCAACTAAGAGGTCTGGGAAGAAATGAAGAATTGCTAATAGCTTATTTTGGGGAAAGCCTTACGGGAGTAGCATCTGAATTGTTTTAGGATCAAGACATATCTCGCTGGTACGTCTGGAATGACATGGCACAGGCCTTTGTCAAACAGTTCCAATACAACATTGACACTCCAGACCGCATTTCCCTTTCAAACCTGAAAAAGAAACCAAGTAAAAGTTTCAGAGAATATGCCATTAAATGGAGAGAGCAAGCAGCTCGAGCTAAGCCACCCATGGATGACCACGAGTTAATCACTGTCTTCCTTCAGGATCAAGAGCCGGATTACTTTCAAAATATGATGTCCGCAGTTGGTAAATCCTTCTTGGAAGCAATCAAAATGGGAGAAATGGTAGAGAACGATCTTAAGACAGGCAGAATATAAGTCAAGCAGCTTTCAAAGCTGCAGCTCAGGCTGTCCAAATTGAATCTGGTGACGCGAATGAGAGGGATGAAGAAATCATGATGACATCAGGGTCAAGAAGAGGTCCCAAAAGAACACCTCGAAGGTATGCGCAACTTTATCAGGTTTTCCATGACTGCCCTGGGCATTACTATCCACCTCAGAACATACCATATTCCATTGATCCACCCTAGTATGTTGTCCAACCATCAAATCACACAAGAAAACGAGCACGAGCATCACAAAATCTCCACCAGCCTCTGTAAAATCTCCAAGTACCTTATAGGCCACATCCAAGTCAGGGGTATAGAAGGGAAGAAAAGTTTAAAGATAATTTTACAACAATAGGAGAGTCCTACACAAGCTTATTTGAGAAGTTAAAACAACATGATAGGATTGCACTTGTCTCTCCAAATCATGTGGACCCACGTATAAGAAGCTTTGACCCATCTAAAAGGTGTGAATACCATTCCAATGCCCAAGGTCACAATGTGGAAAGTTGTCGGGATTTGAAAAGGGAAATAGAAAGGATGATCCAGGAAAATTTGATTGTGATTAAGGACAGTGACACCCAGAATATCACGCTGAATCCTTTACATACACACTTTGTGGGGATGATGCCTGGTGACATGGGGTATGAGAATCCACTCGAGAATTTGCCGATTGAAATTGGAGGAGGCCATGGTGATTCTGATAAGCAAATTTGTGGCTAAATGTTAGGCTTATCAATTGAGAAGTCATTCAGGAAGGAATCTTGGTAGCTTATTTTGTTGTCATTTCTGTTGGCTGGGTTATTTCAGGGTTGTAATCCAGATATTGTCTTGTAACTCAAACCCTTCTATCCTTTTATTTTGTTTAGTTCCTTTGATCGTAGTGTCTCATTTAGTGTTGTCTAGGTTTGTTCTAAAAGGTTGTACCCCAGTTTATTGTGCCTGTTTTGTTATACAAACTTTTTTCCCGTCTGTCTAATGCAATTATCTATCTTCCATTAGTTCTAGTCATTTTCTTCGGTTTAAGTCTTTCCTCCTTATAGGTATTTTCTTCTCGACTCTAGTGACATGACATACACGCGTAATTCTAGGCCTAATCTTAAAGGTTCAATCATGAAACAATTGGGAAGATCATAAGGGAACTTAAGGGAAACAAGAACAGATTGAGATCATCTGAAGCCCGAACCATGTGAAACTGGAGCTAACAGAACATAAAGAAACCTTATGTGTCATACCGCATCAGTTTGAAATGAAAGACAAATTTGCCCAAAGGTCGTTCGTGATAATGAGATTGTTGCCCAATGGTGTTTTGCATTTAACGGATGAAGAAAGCAAACATGTAGATATAGCTATCAAGTCTAGCACAATCAGAAGATGTCACAAATGTTTGTTTAATTGCTTTGTTTGTGCTTGGCTTGTTTTGAATATTGGAATAACGAAGGCATTTTGTTCTGCTATCTAAACATTTTATCTTTCGTTACCCCTTTTTTGAGCCTTATTTGTTTTCTTTCATACCCCTCTTTCGGAATTAGTAGCAAAGATTAGAAATACAAGCATGAAAGATAAGGGAAAGAGAAAGATAAGGGAAAAGAGAAAGATAAGGGAAAGGAGAAAGATGAGGAAAAAGAAACAGAAAAAGATAAGAAAAAGAATAAAGAAAACAACAAAAACAACAAAACAACAAAAGAAAAAAGAGAAAAAGAAAAAAAAGGGGGATGAGAAAAGAAAAAGAAAAATAATAATAATAAATGAAAAGGAAAACCATAACAACAAGGAATCGTATGAACTACGTTCGACTTGATTCCGAATGGATACTTAGGCAGCCTCTCTCTGAGGTTCAGTCACACCAAAATAAAAATTCAAGAGTCCCCAAGCAAGAGACTGGGGCAGAAGTTATGGTTGTTGTAAAAACATTTGGTTCCGAAGGTTGTAATTTTGAACCCATGTTGAATTATTTTAGCCTTTGATATCCTTTCTTTCTAACCCTATCCAAAAGCCCACATTACAGTCCAAAGAAAGACCTTCCGATCAGTCTTCGAGAGATGCCGAGTCAAGCGAGTAGAGGTGAATTATATCGGGGGAATCACTCCCGTCCAAACGAGGGAAATGAAGAATGAGAGAGTTTTGTTGATGAGAACCCTCACGGGCACTATAAGGCGATGAAAGCTGAGAGAAATAAAAAAATGAGAGAGTCTTATTGGTGAAAACCTTCACGGGCACCATAAGGAAAAGGTAAGATGAGAGAAAGACCAAAATGAGAGAGGCTTGATAGTGAAAACCCTTAGAGCACTACAAGTCAAATAAGGATTGAGAACCAGATGGGAAATCACCCTTCGGAGATTGTGAAAGATGATTAACGACGGAGAATCAAAGCCAGTTTCACGATTTAAGTACCATAAAAGCTGAACATCAAAATTGCTTGACAGAATAAACCATATGTGCATGTCATGGCCATTAGAGTTGGTATCCACGTCTAATAGGTTTCTATTTCGTAGCTTTTTGTTTAGGAATCATCTTTTTCCTTTGTTCTTTATTCTACCCCTTTTTCTTGTTCATTTCTTCTTCCTGAGTCTGTTTGTTCGAAACCAAGTGAGAAATGACTTCAAAATTTGCCATCAACTTCCCAACTTGCACAAGACAAGATCTGTGCTAGTACATCAAAGTGGCATAAGTCAGGAAAGAACAACTAGGGCACTGAGCGATTAACAATCAACATGCTTTGGGATCCCTGAAAATTACAAAGGTTTGATCCATATCAGTTCATAGAGAATGAGACAGATGGAGGATGTTGGGTTAATAGATCAAAGGTATATCCTGTGATGAGATTGACAAAAGGGTGGACCAATGACAACCAAGACACTCCAAATAGAAGGCAAAGGTTGTAGTCCTCAAGGCCAAGGCCAATGGTTTAAATCAGGAAGGAGCAACGCGTGCGGAAGTTGGTAACACGCAATATGCTAGGGGATCAGATGATAACACAGGGGTTGGGTAAATGTCGGTCCAGGAGCAATACAACGGATGTTGGATTCAAACAAAGAGAGGTATTTTCTGGCTTAAGAATTATAAAGGAAGTGCTTAGTCAAGGAACTAGCAAGGTCTTCGAATGGAAATCAGTTATCGTGTCAAGTAAACAAGCAACAGACCTCAAGGCCAAGGCCAGTGGATAAGTCAAGAAAGAAAAACATATACACGGAATGAAGGCAAGTGACGTGATTCAGGATTCATGTGAGAGACAAAGGTCAGGTAGATGTCATTTCAGGAGCAATACAACAAATATAGGATATGGATCTGAACGGAGAAAAGATATTTCAGTGATACGGATGACGGAGAAAGTGGTTGATAAACAAGCAAGATCTTCGATGGAAGTTAGTTATCAAGGGAAGTGAAGGATAAATTGCCCTCAAAGTTCAAGACAGTCGGGCAAAGCAAAGCATGGAAAGGAGGAAATAATCCCCAGCGAGATTGTCACAACCGACCACCACTTTCAAAACTGACAAATCTTTCTTTGTATGTAACAGGAACAAAGCTAGTCTGGCTATTGTGCATAAAATCTTAGTATAATGAATCTTTCTCCTAAGATCATACAAAAATGAACCTAGTCTGATGAATTATCTCCTAGGATCAAAATCTTAGTCCGATGAATTTTTCTCCTAAGATAGAAAATCTTAGTCTGATGAATCTTTCTCCTAAGATAACAAGAAATGAAAAGCAACAGTTGGAAGGTTTCAAGTAAGATAACAAAAAGGGGAAGGCAATGTTTGGAAAGTTTCAAGTAATATAACAAGAAGCGAAAGGCAACAGTTGGAAGGTTTCAAGTAAGATAAAAAGAAGTGAAAGGCAACAGTTGGAAGGTTTCAAGTAAGATAACAAGAAGGGAAAGGCAACAATTGGAAGGTTTCAAATAAGACAACAAAAATGGACTTAGTCTGATGAATTTTTCTCCTAAGATAGGAAATCTTAGTCTGATGAATCTTTCTCCTAAGATCACACAAAAATGGACCTAGTCTGATGAATTATCTCCTAGGATCAAAATTTTAGTCCGATGAATTTTTCTTCTAAGATAGAAAATCTTAGTCTGATGAATCTTTCTCCTAAGATAACAAGAAGGGGAAGGCGACAGTTTGGAAAGTTTCAAATAAGATAACAAAAGGGGAAGGCAACAATTAGAAAGTTTCACAACAAGAAGTGGGAAGCAACAGTGGGAGAGTTTCAGATAAGATAACAAGAAGGGGAAGGTAATATTTGGAAAGATTCGGATAATATAACAAGAAAGGAAGTCAGGATTCCAAAAAGGGAAGGAAGTCTGAATTCGAAAAAAAGGAAAGGAAGTCCGAATTCGAAAAAAATAGAAAGGAAATCTTAGTCTGATGAATCTTTCTCCTAAGGTAGAGAACTTAGTCCGATGAATTTTTCTCCTAAGATAGGAAATCTTAGTCTGATGAATTTTTCTCCTAAGATAGGAAATCTTAGTTTGGCGAATCTTTCTCCTAAGATAACAAGAAAGGGAAGCAAAAATTGGAAAATTTGTAGATAAGGAAGTAGTCGAAAGGTCGAATCTTGACCAGTTTTAAAACAGTCAAACAAAACTGAATATGGAAAAGAAAGAAGGGAAAACCATCCCCAGCAGGAGCATCACATCCAATCACCACACCGTAAACTGGCCAATTTTTCTTTATGTTTGAAACAGGGGCAGGAAATGTTGTTGATAGCGGAGAAAATTTTCCTCGGAAAAAGAGCAAGTACCAAACAGCCACCAAACTGGAGCAGAAAATTTTCTTTGTTTGGTTAAAGATGTTGAAGTCAGGAGCCCGCCTGGAGAACAAAGGTGTAACATTTTTGTGAAGTTAGGAGCCCGCCTGGAGAACAAAGGTGTAAATTGTTAAAGTTGTGAAGTCAGGAACCCACCCATATAAAAGAGGATCATTTCAAGATGTTGAAGTCAGGAACCCACTCGTATAACAGAAGATCATTTCAAGATGTTGAAGTCAGGAGCCCGCCTGGAGAGCGGAGGAATTTAATTCAAGTCAAGAGATCGGTGCAATGCAGCAACAAAGGAATTGCTATAAAAAAATACAAGACAACAAGGCAACAAGAAATACAAGAGCAAGTTTGAAGGTCTAGATAGGATTTTGTAATTCATAGACTATAGTCTAGCTTCTTTATTTTTCTTGTAACATGGTGTAACAAGGGGTCAGTAAGTAGCAGCAGTAGCAACGTAAACACAGCTTCATGGTAGTCCCAGCTACCAAAATTTCCTGAACTACATTGACCTGATTCCTTTTTAGCCAAGGATATGTAGGAGACCTTTGAAGCAGAGGTTCGGTCAAATCTTTCACAAATGCTTCACACGGAATATTCGAACGGGCAAAAATCGCTCATATCCGCTCACTTTATTGTTGCACGAAAACTCTTCGTGTTTCCTGGAAAAGAGGGGCAGCTGTGAGCACGTGATTTTTGCCTATACGAATTATTCCCATAAAATTCAAGATGAAACAATTTTCCTTAGTGAGCAATTTTGTGAATTTTCGTGGTTTTCAGTTATTGTCTGTGTCTCTGTGTGTGTATGTTATTCAATCAATTAATAAGAAAATACAAAAATAGGTTGCGTTTGCATTTAGGATTTAATTTTAAGTTAAATAGTAAATTACCTATTTTATAAATGAAGGAAAAACATAAAAAATAATGCACTTTGCATTTTTTTTAATTGTGTTATTTGATATTTAAGTGTTTGGGTAATTAGATAATTAGTATTTGTTAAGTTAACTTGGTTTTATAATTTTTAGGTATTAAATTTGGAAAATAATTTAGGAAGAAAGTAAAAGAAAAAGAAAAAGAAGAGTGAAAGAAAACCGGAGTTGGGCCAAAAATTCAAGAGGCTCAAACAAATCAGTCTAGAAAACCCATCTGAAATCAACCCAGACCCACCCCAATCCAGTCCGTCTCTAGCCTCCAAACGACATCGTTTAGGTACAGTTAATCGGACCCGTTGAATCATCTTGATCAAACGGTCCAGAAGTTAACCCGTTCATAAACCCCGACCTAACTCGCCTTATACCTGAACCAATTCAACCACTCATTTAACCAAACGACATCGTTCAAATTAAGCGATTGATCCGGGCCATGGATCAAAATTGATCTAACGGCCTGAATTTAATCTTTCAACCTGTATATAAATGTGTAACACACCCCAGCCCCCACTCGGAAACCCCCTTCCCCTCACCATCTCTCACCAATTTCAGAGACAGAATGTAAACCCACCGTCACCCCTCGTAAAACCACCATCGAGAATCGCCTCACGGCGGTGGACAAACCCCAAACCACCTCACGTTAAAACCATGGAACCACCTCGACCTCCCCTACCCAAATCCGAACCCCCTTTCCTTCGAACGCTCCTAGAATGTCTCGAATATCCAATCTAAGCCATGAACCCTAGCGCCGCCACAAGATTCTCCGGTGGCGGCGCCCCCTCCAAACCACCCCAAATTTACACCGCAACCTCATATTAACTTCCCCATTCCAAATATCCGAACCATCTCCATCCAATCTTGGCCAGGCTTCTCGAATCTTGAATCGAAGAAGTCCGGTCGAACCTTAGTTTAACCAATTGACCCCAAATTAACACCATACAACCACCGGACTACCTTCACCCTAAATCCACAACTAGTTCCCTTCGAATATCTCTATAACTCGTCGAATTTGAAATAAAATAGACCCGAAAAGGTTAAGTTCCAGGGTTTGTGGATACGCGGATGATTAAGACCAAACGAGACCTCGATCATGTGTTTTCATCTGAGAACACATGATTGAGACCTCGTTTGGTTGAAATCGAGAATTCAAAGAAATAATTTCGAAGTCTGGCCTGTTTAGGTAATCCCGTTTCATTCTTCCTCTTATATTTTCTTTCATTGTTCTTGATTTTGTTGAGTTGTAAAGCTATGTTTCTCAACATTTTTCCTTTACCTTGTTTAATGTATGGTTCAATCAAGTCTATTACGTTAAATCTGTTTGCCATTTTGTTTTAAACTTCTGATTCTGTTAGCTAGTATGGTCGTTTGGTGATTAATTGTCTCGAAGGTCGAATGTCAAAAGGGTCAGTCCTTGATTGTTTCATGCCAATTTCAATTCTGAATTATATTTCTAACAGTGTCGTGGTAAAACTTCTAGGACCAGAAATTAATACCCTTTGTTTTGGTCATCATTTGTTCCTATGTTAGAAAAACTAATGGTTTAAGTTGTATAACATTCAAAGCTTTTAGAAATAATAATTAAGGAACAGAGGTATAGAGGATAGTTTGGGAAATAAAGGAATAAGGGCTGCTAACAGATGTTAGTGGGGCACCAGTTTTAAATAGAAAACATGGAGTCAGTTTTTAAATAGAAAAAAGAGTATGGGTAGTGCAAATTACACTTGTTTAAGTATCTTTAGGAGTGGAAAAGTCAGGGGCAGCATGGGTTAGTAATAAAAGGCTAAAGGGGTGCACATGGGAAAGAATAAACAGGCTGGAAAGTGAAAGGTGTGAGAGGAAAAGGGATTAGTTCCACTCTTTAAATAGACACACACCCATATTCTGAAGGAGGAGATAGACACATTGTCACGACCCAAAATCCACTAAGGGTCATGGTGGCGCCGGACACCGCTGTCAAGCCAGCCAATTAGATTACCGATTTAAAAATCCTTTTTAAAAACATCAAATTCTAGAATTTTCTTTCCATTTTTCACAAATAAAAAGGGTTTTGCTTCAATTCAAATTAACA
>MU700231.1:44577-59567 GCA_026770625.1 Nicotiana glauca
AGGGGTAGAGACGAGATGGCCAATTCCGACACTCACTAGAGGTCAATTAGCAATATTCTATAAGTGCGAGGAAAATCATGGATTTATATAGAAGTTCAAGTTGTGAAGCCCAAAAACAGGTAAACACCTCCAATAATAAATCAAGGGCTTCTAAGGTTTATTCTTTATTATTTTATCAGTTCATATCAGGCCACGTAGGGCAAATTCCACATTTACAAATTTCCAAGTAATTGATAAATATGCGCAAATCACGCCGAGGTCGACGGCCCGCTCCAATAGAATGTAAATTGTGCACTGCCGAGGGTCGAGCGGCACAAACCATAGATGCATCTATTATCACCGAGGCGTTCGGCCCGTTCCATAATTAAACACATCCTGCTCGCGAATCATCCATGCGACACAGGTACACATATAGTACATGCTCAATCAGTCACATAAGAACTTATCGGGAAATATTTATTCAAATAAAATTAATTCCCCTTTAACAATTTAAGAAATGAAGTTTAATTCTTTTAGAAATTTACTTACTAATTCGATGTGAGTTAAGCAATTCAAGCTACCAATGCGTTCACAATTAATCCACGTATACATGCTTTTGAGTCCTAACTACCCGGACAATAGTATAATAGTAGCAACGCACGGACTCTCGTCACCTTGTGTGTGCGTAGCCCCCACAGATAGGAGCACATAACCATTTTAACTCACCTATGGGGTAATTTCCCCCTCATAAAATTAGAAAGGAGACTCACCTCGCTCCGAAGATATGAAATCGGCATTCTACATCCTCCCGAAGGCTTGAACCAACGCACAATGCACCCAAACTACCCAATTAACGACAAACTAATGAGAATATACTCAAATACTTGTTAACAATTCATATTATACGAACGACTTCCCAACTTCGTTTAGTGAAATGACCAAAATGCCTTCGGGCCCACGTGCCCGAAATCCAAATTTTCTCGAAGGTAAAAGTTACCCATGACCTTAGGAATGCAAATATATGATCTTCTCCTAATTCCATAATCAAAATCGTGGCTAAAATCCAAGTTTATAATTTTCTAAGTTTTCAACCAAAACCTCAATATTTTTCTCTAATTTCCATGCTTAACTCCATATATAATTGATATATTTAACTCAAAAGTGATAGGGATGACTTACCTCAACATTGTTGATGAAGACCTTCCTTTGAACCTATGAGAGAAATGAACCAAATTTGCAACTTAAATCAACCTCACTGCTCCAGCTATTTTTGCTTCTGCGAAAATATTTATGCTTCCGCGATTCCGCTTTTGCGGACAAAATTCCGCTTCAGCGGTTCTGGGCTCCAGCTCATTTTCCTCTTCTGCGGATGACCAACCGCACATGCGGTTACACTTCTGCGGATTTTTGGCCGCTTCCGCGATCAGCCCTGGCCGCCCACATTTTCGCTTCTACGATACCCCTTCCGCAGATGCGGTTCCGCTTCTGCGGAAATTAGACCGCATCTGCGGTCCTCAAGCCTTGGACCAAAATATGCATTTGTGGCTCCCTTCTCGCTTTTGCGGTACCGCTTATGCAGTCAACTAACCGCAGAATCAAAAATACCAGCAACCAGGTCCTTCAGCCCTTTTCCAAATTCCATTTTCGATCCGTTAGCCACCCGGAATCCACCTGAGGCCCCCGGAACCCCAACCAAACATACCAACCAATCCCAAAACACATTCCGGACTTGCTCGAGGCTTCAGATCACATCAAACAATGCTAAAATCACGAATTACACCCCAAATTCAAGTTTATGAACTTTAAGATTTCCAACTTCTATTTCCGATGTCGAAACCTATCAAATCACGTCCGATTGACTTCAAATTTTGCACACAAGTCATATTTGATATTACGGACCTACTCCAACTTCCAGAATTTGATTCTGACCCTGATATCAAAAAGTCAACCCCTCGGTCAAACTCTTCAAAACCTTCAAATTTCTATCTTTAGCCAAATGGCTTCAAATTGGTCTACGGACCTCCCAATTCACTTCCGATCGCGCCCCCAACTCCAGAATCACTATACAGAGCTATTCCCAGTCTCGAAATTCCAAACGAACATTGATAACACCGAAATGCTCTTCAAGCCAAACTTATGAAATTTCTGCTAACTTGCTAACTTCCACATTAGGCGCTAGAACGCTCCCGGTTTATCCAAAACCCGATCCGGGCATACGCCCAAGTCCGAAATCATCATACGAACCTGCTGGAGCCTTCAAATCCCGATTCTGAGGTCGTTTACTTGAAATTCAAATCCTAGCTCATTCTTTCAACTTTAAGCTTTCGAAATGAGAATTCTCTTCCCAAATCAACTCTAGACTTCTTGAAATTTAATTCCGACCACGCGTACAAGTCATAATACCTGAAATGAAGCTGTTCATGGCCTCCGACTGCTGAACGGAGCACTGGTACTCAAAACAACCGATCGGGTCGTTACACACATAGACTAAGAGATTTTCAAACATATAAAACACATAAGAGAACACATAGAAGGGGGGATTTTCAATTGAGAGCATTGTTCTCTATTCCCACTCTGAAGTAGAGAGAGGGGATAGACATACATTGGGAGAGAATTAGAACACTTAAGGATATTCTGAGAGAGAAAAAACAATTTGGAAAAATGGAGAGAGAATACATATACACAGAAACATTGAAGATTTTTACACTCTAAGGAAAATCAATAAAAATAGAGAAAGCTTGTGATTCATTTGGAGCTCTGAAAGGAATTGATATTGGTTCTCTGTTTGAAATCTTGGGTCTAGAAATATTGAAATTACTGTTTCATTGGTTTACTGTTGAACCAATTCCTTGGTTTCCTCTCATTGAGTCTGGGGGCTGTGGTTTGTTGCTGTTGTTTGCTTGCTGCTGATCATCTGATTACTGCTGTTGATTCCTCACTTATTTGGCATTCTACTTTCCAGGTACATATCTTGTATCTCTTGGATTTTGGGAATGGAGTGAAGTGATGTTTGTTTTTCTCCTGTTGAATGCTCTATTGAATTGTAATTAATTTCAGCACTCTATCATATCTTAATATGAAGTTGACTAAGGACTGTTTATCAGTATTATAACTGTTGGCATTACAATATTCATGTGAAACAGCTTATCATAGTTATTATGAGTGTTGTGAATCAATTTCAGACTTATATGAGTGGTAAAATATGATACTAGCTGTAGCTTCACAATTTTAGCTTGGTTATTATGTCAATTTAAGGTCTGTTTTTTTGGATTAAGATATTATTTAAGCTGTAGGAATTTCTATTTCAGATTTATAAGTATACTACTAGTTGCAATGTGGATAATTTTTAGCTATTCTATTAATTTGAAGTTCTAGTTATAAAGAGATAATAGTTTGAGAAGACAGATTCAAAATAACTTTGCATTTTTGTCCACTTCTAGTAACTCATGCTGAAATTAAAATGGCCTAAGAAATGAGTCCCAATCCTGTTAATTCAATCATTGAGTACATCAAACACTCGTATGAGTTCAGTAGTCTAGAATTGAATTAGTAGTTGAGTTTGAAGTTGGAGTTTTCCTTTATGTGTTATCCCAGTCAAAATTGCCTGAACCACTTCTATAATTTTATTTGGGCTTGTTCATAAGCCCAGAGCTAACAGCCCACGCCAATTGTTCGGACCTCACCATTCCTGATGCACGACTTAGTTCAGGCCTACCTACTCTCCCCAATTGAGCTAGTGTTGATGCCCAGACGGAAACAGTCCACCAAACAAGTTGAAACTACTGTTATGTTGTTGGCCCAAGTTCAAAAATTCCACGCTGAAAGCCTGAAGTCATATTCAAACTGAGATTAATTGTGTAACGTAGGTTTTGGGTCTTTCGAGTGATTGGGCCATTAGAGACAACCCAATAGAAAATAATAGTTCGCTTTAGGATATCCTCAAATAAAATGAGGTACGCCGCGCCAAACAAAAATCATAAATAGCGTGGCCCTCTTAACTCTCTCTATAAAATATGTAGACCTCGGGACGTACCATTTAGCGAATTTTATGGTTTCCCCCAAAGTTAACAATACACTAGTTGCTTTAGGCCCGATACTTAATAATATTACCTTCTTAAACTCGGGTGCACATTTATGTGACCCAAATCCAAATCCCAACGAAGTTGAAATGTGTCAAAGACCACGGGTGCATTTATGTGTCGTGATTCGAGATGTGTTTTCACGACGTTGCAATTCTCTTTAAAAAATAATAATAAAGCGGTTCAAAGTCAAAAAGCAAATAGGATAAAATATATATTAAAATCAGATATTTAGCCATTTATGACAGTTAAGCGACCGTGCTAGAACCACGAAACTCGAGAATGCCTAACACCTTTTTCCGGGTTAACAGGATTCCTTACTCGGATTTCTGGTGCGCAGACTATTTAATAGTGTCATCTTTTTCCTCGATTCGGGATTCAACCGGTAACTTGGGACACCATAAATCTACCAAGTGGCGACTCTGAATCTTTTAATAAACGAATCCCATTTCGATTGTCCTTTAATTGGAAAAACTCCCTTTTATTATACCCTTTCACGGGGTGTAGTAGGAAAAAGGAGGTGTGACAGGGCGTATATGATTTTTCTACTCGTTCTCTATCAAATTATAGTAAATTTTAAGATATAATCCAACAGAGATTGAAACCACATAGGCTACAGATTTGTAATATTTTTTACACTATTTGAGAAAATCAAATTGATGAAAGGAGTTGTCTTAAAAATATAAAATTAAAGCATTAATTATTTTTGGCTTTTTGAAAATAAAAATAGAGGTTGGAATACTTTAAATCAGCAAGATAGAACTATTATAATAAGATCAAAATTCTATTACTTATTCCTCTGTTTAATGAAATAACTTCTTATTTCTAATTGAACCAAATTACATAAAAGTAACTAATTAATAACACCTATTTCCATTAGTGTAGCCAATCGGTTAACAGTGAAACTAAAACCTTGTTTAAAGAATGATCACTTATTTCTAAGACATCACTCCACATAATAATAATAAATAAATAGCACCGCTCGCGCTTAATGTTATTAATTTATTGATAATTAGTGACTTAAAAAATAATTAACTAATAATACCTTTTTCGACTAGTGTAGTTAACCAATTAAAACAAGAATTATCTTGAGTGCACCAAGTGAGAAAAAGCCTATTTCGATTAGCCATTTACTAAATCAATAAACTTATTTAAATCTTTCTCTTCTCCCGAAGAAGAAACAAAATAACAAGATAAAGATTCCAGTAAGTGACATAATTATATCAAATAATAAAAATAATCAATATCAAATACCTTGGAGTATAATGATGATAAAGAGAAAATCTCAACATTAGAAGATAATAAAATTAATAGAATTATTATAATATTTTTATAGCTTCATCTAGTATCCCAACCAAAGAATACTCCGTTATGGAGAAAAGATAAAATAGAAAAGTGCTATTCCTACAATAAGAGAAATAACTTTTAAAACTAAAACAAAGCTAATTAAAGTTGGTGTTCTCTGCACGAGAATGGTTCCTCTCCCACTAAAAAGTCATTCCTATTTATAGAAAATAATGCCCGTAAATCTCTCAGGGATGTCATCCTTGGATTGGAGATGAAATCCTAGATCTTAAATTAATTTCTTCCACTTCTCAACTCTTTCCACGGTTGACATCCTTGGGTTGGGAATGCAATACTTAGCCTTTTTGATATCTCTGCTTGAACACTCTTTTTTCTTTTTTTTTTCTTTTCCTGCAATATTTACTAATAATTTGTATCAATATTGAATAAAAAGTCATATCCATAAATAAAGTATTTGTTTATTTAATATAATATGTACCTAAAAACATACATAATATATACTTATCAGCGACGACTACGAGAGCTAAGGCAAATTTTTTCAGATGTGGGTAGCGAGTTTTTGCTCTCGTTAAAATTTTACTAACAGAATAGTTAGGAGATTGCGTACCCTCGTCTTCAAGGACTAAAATGGCACTTAGTTCTACCTCCGAGACTGCTAAGTAAATCAGCTATTGCTTGCCTTCCTCCGATTTCGATAGTAATGGAAGGCTTGGCAAATATCTTTTCAAATCTTTCAAACCCTGATGGCATTCTGGAGTCCATTCAAAGTTGTTCTTCTTTTTCAGAAGTGAGAAGATGCGATGGCATATTTCTGAAGACCAGAAAATGAATCATCTTAGAGCAGACAGTCTCCCCATTAACCTTTGAACTTTCTTCATGTTTGATAGCTGGTCGGGGATGTCCTCGATGGCTTTAATTTTATCCGGATTGACTTCGATCCCACTTTGTGACACCAGGAACCCTAAGAACTTTCACATCAATCACTTGATCAATGTTGGAAATAGGAACAAGTCTTTTAAGCACGCTTATTCAAATTCTTATAATCTACACATATGCGAAACTTATTATTCATTTTTCGAACTACAACTACATTAGCTAGCCATTAGGGATACTTTACCTCCCGGATTGAACCGCTATCAAGAAATTGAGTTACCTCTTCTTTAAAAAATTTGTTTCTAACCTCGGCAATAGGGCGTTTTTTCTGCCTTACTGAAGGGATGTTAGGATCCAAGCTTAACTTGTGCATGGCCACCTCTGGAAAAATACCTGTAATATCCGTACGCAAAACAATCAACATTAAATTTAAGAAATTTGATAAATATTGACTTGAGCTCGGGATTTAATCATGTCCCTAAGTGAAACTTCCTCTCCAAGAATTCTTTAAACAATGCGACTAACTCGAATTCTTACAGAAAAATCTTCATCTCGTGTAGCCATGGTCTTCCAATAATAATACTATAGCCTATATCATTGTTTACTACTTCAAAAAGGGTCATCTTCATTACTCCTTTGGCACTCGTAGGCAGCAGAATCTCTCATAAGGTCATCACGCTTGCTAAGTTGAAACCAGGAGTTTAGTGGCTGAAATGATGCTTCCAGTTAGCTTGGCTTGTTCCATTACTCACCATTGGATAATATTGGCTGAACATCCTGGGTCCACCAAAAGAATTTTAATTTTAAAATCTAAAACATTAAGAGAAAGTACCAGGGCACCATTGTGCGGTTGTAGGACTCTATCTGCGTCCTCCTTTGTGAAAGTGATATCGCCCTCGGTGGCTTCCCAGAGTCTCTTGTTATGGGTCATCGATACGTTTGTTTTTGGCTATAGTAAGGTTACACCATTAATCTCGTTCCCCCTGAAAATCATGTTGAGATGAGGAGGATCTTCTCCTGCTTTTCAGGGTTTCACATTATTCCAGTTGTAGCCGTATTTATCCTTAGCCCGGTATCTTGAAAATTATAGAAGATGGTCGTTTTTCAAAAATGTCGCCACCTCCTCGGGAACAGTGCTTCCTTAATATTTCTCTGAGATGTCCTCGGTAATCGTGCTTCCTTAATGTTCCTCATCACTAAAACTAGTTCCACTATGCTTACATTGAATTTATATTTGGATAATCTGGGGTAAGTGGAATCCCGAAATCTCAATACCTCTTCGTCCTGTGAGGATTTGTTGCTCTAGCCACAATTAGCTTTCCTATCGGTAGCGAATCTATCCGTCGACCAAAAACTCATGTCGCATCCTTCGGCCCTTTCATAGGGAAAAGATCAACCTCTAGAATATCGTTGATCCGCTTCGAAATCATCCTTCAACTTTTTCTTATTCTTTTCTCGGCTCAACCCTTGTCTGATGCTAGGAAACCGAGATGGTCATCATCTATCCTTATCTTCAACCCATAGCGGTTGTGAACATCTGCCAATGTAGTTTCTTGGAACTCGAGCAGACTTTTTTTTAGTTTTTGGGAAGTGTCCGAACTCATCGGAGTCAGCCCTTTAGTAAATGCCTCAGCTGCCCATTCGTTTGGCACGACTAGTAGTAGCATCCTTTCCTACTGAAATCCGGTCACGAACTCCTGCAGTAGTTCGGACTCTCCTTACGCAATTCTGAATATATCAGCCTTTTGGGCATGTACCTTTCTAGCCCCGACATAGGTCTTCATAAAATAGTTTGCGAGCATCTCGAAGGAATCTATAAAGTTCTCATGTAAAATGGAAAACCATGCTAGGGCCCCTTTTGTGAGGGTCTCCCCGAACTTCTTCAACAAGACTAACTCAATCTCGTGCGGAGCTAAGTTGTTTCCTTTCTCCACCATTGTATAGGTGGTGATGTGCTCCTGAGGATCCAAAATCCCATTATATTTTGACACGTCTGGCATCTTGAATCATTTCAGAATTAACTCTGGTGTGGCACTTGGTTTGAACGGTAACTGAGTATATTTCATTGAGTCTGGGCCTTTCAATATTGGTGGTGTGCCCGAGATTTGATCCATTCGAGTGTTTATTTGTGACGACCCGGCCAGTCGTCTCATGAGTCACCACTCCGTTTCCCCCATTTTTACTTCTTTATGCTTCGTTATCCGATTCTTATGTGGTCGAGTTGATTGAGTTGCGTTTGGAGTGGTTTTGATAGGAAATGAGACACTTAGTCTCTTTTAAGAAGGTTTGAGTTGAAAAAGTCAACCGGATATTGACTTATGAGTTAGATGGCTCGGATGTGATTTTTTATGGTTCGGTTAGCTCCGAAGGTGATTTGTGACTTACGAGTGTGATCGGAAGTGGTTTTGGAGGTCCGGTGTAGAATTAGGCTTGAATTGGCGAAGTTAGTATTTTGACGATTTTCGGTTAATAGGTGAGATTTTGATCCGAGGTTTGAAATGGAATTCCAAGGGTTGTTGTAGCTTCATTGTGTCATTTGGGATGTGTGTGCAAAATTTCAGGTCATTCGGACACCATTTGGTCGGGTTTTTGATCGAAAGTGTATTTCGGAAGTTTTTGGAAACTTAGGCTTGAATTCGATGACTTTTGGGATAATTTGATGTTTTTTGAGGTGTTTTGATGATTGGAACAGGTTTGAATGGTGTTATGAATTATGTGGGCATGTTTGGTCGGAGTCCTATGAGGCTAGGATAAATTTTGGAAGAGTTTTTGGAAGATTTTTGCCGTTTTGAGCATAAGCATGTGATGATCCAAAGGTCAATTTTTAGTTCTAGAGATTGAAATTTGATTTCAAGACTTCCAAAATTTTAATAATGAATGATAGGAGTGATCTAGAAAGTTTAGTCTAATTTCATCAAGTCGCGATTGAGTTTTTGACGCGAAACATGAATTAATTATTTAACGAGCGAAATTGGTATTGCACTGAGCAAATGAGCTCCAAATTGTGTTTCGATTTAAGGAATAGGTTTGTATTATTATTTTTGACTCATAGGAACAAGAATCGTCGAATTTCGAGTTCGTATGATGGAGTTAGAGCATTTTTAGTGAAATAAAAAGCCGTTGCAATTTTCTGGGCACTTGTTGGTATTTTCGCAGATGCGATGAACAGTACAGCATCTGCGATGAGCGGTAATTTTGCTTCTGCGGTGAACAGTACCGCAGAAGCAAAAATTTTGGACAGTGTATATTTCGGAGCAGCCCGAGATTTTTTCTCATTTTATGAGCTATGGAGCTCGGATTGAAGCAATTTTCACCATATGGATTGGGGTAAGTGTTATATATCCAAAAATGATTATATTTAATGATTCCATGGTTATTTTCATCAAGTATTAGTGAATCAAATGGAAGAAATTGGAGAAAATTTGTAAACTTCTCAAAAACGAAAATTCTAGATTTGGAGGCCGAATTGTTGTCGGATTTTGGTAAAATTTGTATGGTTGGTCTCGTGGTTGGATGGAGTTTCATATTTTGTAACTTTTGCCGGGTTCCGAGATGTGGGCCCCACGGGTAAAGTTTGAGTGTAATTTCGGATTTCTGATGAAAAATGTAGAATTTCATATGGAATAAATTTCTATAATTTTTATTAACTGAATCGAATTATTGTGGCTAGATTCGAGGCATTTGGAGATCGATTTGAGAGACAAAGGCATTGTGGAGTAGGATTTTGCTCGGATTGAGGTGAGTAATGATTGTAAATGATAGTCTGAGGGTTTGAAACCCCGGATTGCACATCGTAGTGCTATGTTGAGGTGACTTGCACACCGGATAGCGAGCGTGGGGTAGAGCACCATTGGGAATTGTGACTTAGTCCATCCCGATGATGATTTTACTGCTTATTTGACTGAAATTTATTTGTTATCATTATGATTTGGGCTGATTTCCATATTTGGGTTTCGTGCAAATTATTTGAACCCTTCGGGGATTTTTATCACTATTTCCTCACTGTTTTGACTTGTAATTGAACTCAGTCCTGTTGATATTTATGGTTTTGCAAACTCAGCCACTTTTAATCAGATTGAAAACCTAAATGATGTTTCTAAATGATGTTTTGGGCTGAGAACCAGTGTTTTACAAATGCCCGAGATGCTGTGATTTTAATGGCTGAGAGGGGTTGAGGACCCAATAGTGATGATATTTTATATGATATGGATCGGGTTGCACGCCGTAGCAAATGCATATTATATATATATATATTGGATCGGGCTGCACACCGCAACAATTACTTATATGGATCGGGGTGCATGCCGCAATAAATGTGTGTATATATATATGGATCGGGTTGCAAGCCGCAGCAATATAGCGCTTGGGCTGTAGGAGCCCCTCTCGGAGTCTGCACACCCCTAGTGAGCGCACTCGACTATATATATGGATCGGGTTGCACGCTGCAGCGATATATGGATCGGGCTGCATGCCACAGCGATATATGGATCGGGCTGCACACCACAGCGGTTACTATATGATATTGTTCTGAGAGTGAGCCCGAGGGGCTAATACTATTCTGAGAGTGAGCCCGGGGGGCTGGTACTATTCTGAGATATTGCCCGAGGGGAAAACCTTTATGTGTTCATTTTTTATATTTTACTTGTCATTTTACCGGTTAAACTATGGTATTTGTGCCTGAGGGGAGGATTTTTTGTGCTCATCTGCACTAACTTATTTGCATTCATTTGTATAATTGTTGAAAAGTCATTTCAAAAGAAAATTGAACTGAGCTAAGATGTTTTAAGAGATTTCATAGCTTCATGGTTTTTCTTAAATGGTTTTATACTGCTTCTATATAGCATGTTGATATGCTTTACGTGATTTATTGCTGCTCAGTTGTTATTTAACTTTATTACTCTCTGAGTTGGAGTACTCACTTTACTCCCTGTACCTTGTGTGCAGATACAGGTATTTATACATCCGGTAGCGGGTTTTGGCTGATTTGAGGTAGGGTTATTGGAGTTTTAGCGATGTGGCTGTCAGCGTTCGCAGCACCGCTTTTCTCCCTTTTCGTTCATCAGTCCTATTTTGTATATTTCAGACCTTATAGTTATACTCTAATAGATGCTCAAGACTAGTGACACCCCGATGTCGGACAGAGTTGGGTTGTTATTCCGCATGTTTATAAAATTGTATTGTTTACTGCCTAAAGGATTGGATTATTTATCCTTATAAATGACTTATTGATTTATTAAGCTGTTGGAACTGAATTTGAGTAAGTGTCGGTTGGCCTTGTCGTCACGAGAGGCGCCATCACGACTGGGTTTGGGTTTTGTGTCGTGACATTGTTTCCCTCATACCACACGAGTTTGGCTTTAAAGGGAATGTTCTCGTTGTTTTTACCAGATTCGTTATTATTCCCCCGGCCCTATCGAAGCCAACCTCACCCCTTGGGGTATTGTTATCAACCATTTGTGATGTTTGGTTTATGGGAGCGCCGAGAGGAACTAGACCTCTTTTATTAGCATTGTTGGAATCACCCGACAACGATTTCTTCAACTCTATCATGACCGATCTTGTCGTGTGAGATGGATCATAATCGCCTTTTGTTGTTCCCTCAGGATTCTTACTGTTTTCGCAACATACTCATCCCCAGCATCATCAGGAGTTGCCTCCCAAATGTACCAAGGATATTACCCGCCGTGGACCGGCATCGATTCATCACCCTCATTGTGGGTAGCGCTGATCGAATTTTCATGTTGAGGCTGATTTCTTTGGGCCTCAATGTTGTGCGTGATGTTGACACCGTTATCTGCCATATTTTATGATTTCCGCTAAGAAACAAAGAATTAAATAGGTTAGGAATAGATGCAACAATCAACCTAATTACGCAATTGTCTAAGCCCCACGGTGGGCGCCAAACTGTTTACCCGTAAAACAGTATAGTTGAATTTGTAACGTGGTTGATAGACAAGCAAATCGTTTTGATCAAACAATAATAAGTAAATTAAATAAAATGCAAGACTTAGCGTTGAAATTGAGATAAAGAAGTATATAGCTCTAGTTCAGAGAACAAAGTTTCTGAAGGTAGTAATACAAATATTAAGAGACAAGAAATAAAGTATTATTGAGTTTTTGAATAGTATATAGCATAAATTTGTTAGAAAATTCATCTCCCCAACAATGGCTATTGAAATTGCTATTTATAGTTACACATAGGGAACACAGTCCTATGATCAAGCCCCTCTTAAATAATAATGTCACGACCCAAACCCCGCTCCTGTCGTGATGGCGCCTCTCGTGAAAACAAGGCCAGCCAACCATTCTTAAATATCCTTTTTCAAATATAATTAACATAAATAAGCAGTCCAAATATGATATATTATTAATAATTAGCGGAAGCAAAAACCCAAACGCAGCCCAAATCGGGGTGTCACAAGTCATGAGCTACTACAGAATTCACTAAAGTACTACAAGTCCAGAAATAGGAACAAGATGTGAAAGTAACATGAGCAACATAAAATAAGGGAGAAGATCTGGTGTCGCGGACGCTAGCGGTCACCTGGCTCAGCTATGATAACAAATCTTCAATCAGCTCAAAACCCGCTACCGGGGTGGGCAAGTACCTGCATCTTCACGCGAGGTGCAGGGAGTAAAGTGAGTACTCCAACTCAATGAGTAATAAAAGTAAATAATAGCTGAAAGCAAGAAATCATGTAAGGCACTCCATAAGGCTATATAGAACAGTACGACCCTTTTTGAGAAGAACAATAAAACCGTGAAAATCCTTTGGAAAACATCTAGGCTCAATTAATACCTCTTTTGAAAATATTCCTTTTCAACAGTTGCGAAAATAATTTCAACAAGTAGGAAATAATCAGAAATCTGCCCCTCGGGCTCAATATCACCTCTCAGTAGGCTTACTCCCAACTCACAAAGTACAACATCAGCCTCTTAGGCACAGGACTCCATTAACAAATAACACCAGGGTATCTGGTAAACAGTGCAAGAAGTAGCATGGATGCCAATGATATGAGTGTTGAATGTCATGACAACATTACAAAATAAGAACAAATGCATGAGTGCAATGCAATGCATATGACGGTACAATCTAGTACCCGTTGCGGCGTGCAGCCCGCTCCATTTATTTATCATTGACGGCGCTCACTGGGGGTGTGTACAGACTCTGGAAGGGCTCCTACAGCCTAAGCGCAATAACAAGCCATCTCGTGGCATCACATCTAGGCTCTCAGCCTCATATCAATATCAGTATAAACATCCAAGCACTCGGCCTTAATATCAATGTAACACCGTTGCGGCGCGCAGCCCGAGCCACCCATAATTAATATAATACTGCTGCGGCGCGTAGCCCGATCCATGCTCAGTCCAGAAAATCATCATAAGCCCCTTGGGCATTTATAAAACAGTAGTTCTCAGCCCGAAATATCATTTAAAATATCATTTGAGTTTTCAAAACTTAGAAGTATGGCTGAGTTTGCAAAACAGTATTTAAAACCTTGGACTGAAACCAAATGATATGCAAGATATGCTAAAATAGTAATATTAATCCCCGAAGGATTCACATAGTTGGCACGAAGCCCAAACATGGCAGTCAGCCCATAGTATGATGATACAAGTAGTTTCAGTCAAATATACGGTAAAATCAAAAACCGGGACAGACCAAGTCACTATCCCCAACGGTGCTCTACCCCACGCTCATATCTGGCGTGCAAGTCACCTCAATACAGCACTATGATGTGCATATTCGGGATTTCAAACCCTCAGGATATCATTTACAAGTATTACTCACCTCAAACCGGTGAAATTCCTCGCTCGCGACGCCTTTGCCCCTCAAATCGGCCTCCACGCGCGTCGAATCTATCCAAAATCAGAGCGAATACATTACCATATGCTAGGGGAACAATACCCAATCGAAAGCAATCGAGAAATAGCAAAAATCTCGAAACTAGCAAAACCCGAGCCCCGGGCCCGCTTCTCGAAAAATAACAAAACTCACATTACCGGATCCCTCTTTTCGACACGAGTCAATACATATCAAATTTGCCAAAATCGGAGTTCAATTGCCCTTTCAAATCCCAAATTTTTCATTTCAAAAAAAACAAGCCCTAGTTCTTCCAATTTCTACCCAAATTTTCAAGAATTAAAGGTTGATTCTTCAATAAAATGGTGTTTCTAAGTCACGAGACTTACCTCCAATCAATCTTCCTTGAATCCCTCTTCAATTTGTCCCAAAGAGCTCTTAAAATACTCAACAATGGAGGAAAAGTGACTAAAATTCGCAGATGAAATGTTTATAAACCTTCTGCCCAGGCCTGGAGAATCCTTCATCGCGTTCGCAGATAGTACCTCGCGTTCGCGAAGGCTAATCTCCCAGACCCTTCGCGTTCGCGTAGCATGCCTCGCGTTCGCATAGACTAAATGTCCCCAGGCCTAATTTTCCTTCTACGCGTTCGCGATTACTCTCCCGCGTTTGCGTAGCACCTTGACCCACTACTTCGCGTTCGCGACTCCACCATTGCGTTCGCGAAGGTCAAAATGTCACAACCCCAACCCAGTCATGATGACACCCAGCACACTACTAGGCAAGCCCGACCATTCATAGCAATTTCCCCAATTAACCAGAAAAATAAAAGCAATACTTATCCAAGTAAAAGTTCGAAATACTGATAAAATACGAAATCTGACAAATACACCGAAACAGCCCAACTAGGACCCGGTATCACGACCACGAGCCTCTAAAGACAGTATATC
>MU700237.1:0-16319 GCA_026770625.1 Nicotiana glauca
GCAGTCCCAAAGTAAAAGTGCAGGGGGATCTATCGGGAATCTAACCCGCAGTCCCAAAGTAAACAAACAAGGGGGATATCTCAGGAATCGAACCTACAGTCCCAAAGTAAATGCGCAACCACAGCCCGAAACAACCAAGGAATGAAGTACGAAAAATAACAACAGATAGACTAGCCTACCATGCTTCACGTAGTGCACTCAAAACAACTTAAGCAATAATCAGCTAAACATGCTTTTACTAATCTAGCACAAGTTATAACTTCAAATAGAATAAACCAAACAAGAATAAGAACTAAATTTCCATAGCTTAAATAAAAATCGGGATTTCATCAATCGGCTCAAGTACGCGCTCATCACCTCACGTACAAGGCACTCAAACATCAAGTAACAATCCTAAGGGGAGAGGTCCCCCACACAAGGTTAGACAAGCCACTTATCTCGAATCGGCTCAATATCAATAGGAACCGCGCCTTTGCCACGAGTATCCAACTCCAAATGGCCCAAATCTATTCAATTCAATTACACATCGTAAATAATATTGCAAACAACTGATTCCACTATTAAATTTAAAGCTAGGGCGCTGAAATAGGTAAAATAACAAAAATGCCCCTCCAGCCAACGTCTCAAAATCGAATAATTTTCACATTTTCAGAACCCTCATACTCTCACGGGTCTAACCACACCAAAATTATCCAAATCCTATAACAATTAGACCTTCAAATCATCAAATCTATCCGAGAGGGTTTTTTCTAAACTTGTCCACCTAAATTCATGGATTTAATGTCAAAACTTGTAATAGATTCGAATTGTATAACCAAAATTAGGTTAGGAACACTTACCTCGTTGTTCTCTCTAAAAATCTCCCAAAAATTGCCTCTCTCCGAGATCCAAATCATCAAAATGGAAAATGGGATGAAGTTTGGACTTTATTCTGCTGCCCAGGGTTTTGTTCTTCGCGTTCGCGAAGAACAAAGTTCCAAAATTTCATTTTCCAAACTCCGCTCAGACAGCCTCTAGTGTAATGGTCATACCATTTTACACACAACTCCAAATGACAATTATAATATGATACTGGAAACTAGATTCGAAGTGCTACAACTTTAGTGTTCGAATCATCTCCAATTTCATTGTAAATTGAGAGATATGAGCCTCCGAAGTAAGACCTGTGCAACAGAATTTCTTCTTCTTCGCGAACGCGAGGCTCTCCTCGCGAACGCGAAGAACAAATTCCCATATGAAAAATCCTTCTTCGCGAACGCGAGGCTCTCTTCGCGAACGCGAAGAACAAATTCTCAGAATCCAAATTCTTCTTCGTGAATGCGAGAGGACCCTCACGAACGCGAAGAACAAACCAGATACTAGATACCAGATATTGTAAAACAGCCCAAAATGATCCGTTAACCATCCAAAACTCACCCGAGGCCCTCGGGACCTCGACCAAACATGCCAATCAATCCTAAAACATCATTCAAACTTGTTCCATTCTTCGAGACACTACAAACAATATCAAAACACCTATTTTTCATCGGATTCAAGCCTAAGTTATTCTAAAACTTCCAAAACACGGATTCGATCAAAAACCTAACCAAAACACGTTCGAATGAACTAAAATTCTGCACACATATCCAAATCACCTAACGAAGCTATAGAAACTCTCAGAATTCCATTCCGACTCCCGGATCAAAATATCACCTATCAGCCGGAAATCGCCAAAATACTAACTTCGCCAATTCAAGCCTAAATTAGCTACGGACTTCCAAAATATATTCCGAACACGCTCCCAACCCTGAAATCACCTAACGGAACTAAATGAACCATCGGATTTCCATTCCGAGCCCTTCTTGACACCGTTCCAACTATGGACAATTTTGCAACACTTAAGCTCTCATTTAGGTACTAAGTGTCCCAAAACTCTACGAAATTCAACACCGAATGTCCCAGCAAACCAAAATAGCAGAATGAACTTAGGGGAAGCAGTTAATAGGGGGTCGGGGCAAAAATTCTTAAAATGACCGGCCGGGTCGTTACATCCTCCCACAATTAAACATCTGTTCGTCCTCGAACGAGCATAAAGAACATACCTGAAGTAGTGAAAAGATGAGGGTATCGGTTGCGCATATCCCGCTCGGTCTCCCAAGTTTCCTCCTCGACTGGCTTACCTGCCACTGAACCTTTACTAAAGCGATGTCCTTTGATCTCAACTTTCTGACCTGTCTGCCCAATATAGCCACTGGCTCCACAACATAAGATAAATCATTGTCCAACTGGATTGAGCTGAAATCTAACACGTGCGACGGGTCACAGTGATACCTTTGGATCATCGAAACATGAAATACCGAATGAACTCCTGCTAAGCTGGGAGGTAAGGCAAGCTCATAAGGAACCTCCCCAGCATGACTTAATATTTGAAAAAGACCAATAAACCTCAGACTCAACTTCCCTTTCTTCCCAAATCTCATAATGCTCTTAGGCGAAACACGAATTAGAACCTTCTCTCCAACTATATCGGAACCATCACGATCTCTTCGGTCCGCATAACTCTTCTGTCCTGACGAGGCTATATAGTGTCTATCCTTAATCACTTTAAACTTTACCAAAGCATTCTGAACCAAGTTTGTGCCCAGTAATCCAACCTCACAACTGGCTGGCAAAGGCCTGAACATCCATCGCCATAGGCCTCTTGATGCTGATAAAATATGCCAAACTGCCTAGACTCTCCGCCCGTGACTCAAAGCATCGTCCACTACATTGTCCTTGGCCGGGTGATAGAGGATAGTGATATCATAATCATTTCGTAACTCTAACCACATCCTCTGGCGCAAATTTAGATCTTTTTGCTTGAACATGTGCTGTAAGCTCCGGTGATCAGTATAAATCTCACAAGGCACAACGAACCAATAATGATGCCAGGTTTTTAACGCGTGAGCAATAGCAGCTAACTCGAGATCGTGAACATGATAATCTTCTCATTTACCTTCAACTGTCTGAATGCGTAGGCAAACACCCTACCGTCCTGCATCAATACCGCTCCAAGGCCAATCATCGAGGCATCATAATAGACAGTATAAGACCCCGAACCTATAGGCAATATCAAAACTGGAGCTGTAGTCAAAGCTGTATCGAGCTTCTGAAAGCTCGCCCCACACTCTTCCACAAAACGACGGTAGTAACTCGCCAAGCCAAGGAAATTGCACATCTCTATAGTTGCGGATAGTCTGGGCCAACTCTGCACTACTTCTACCTTCTTCGGATCCGCCCGAATACCCTCAATTGATACCACGTGGCCTAAGAATGCCACAGAATACAACCAGAACTCACATTTTGAAAACTTTACTTATAATTTCTTTTCTCTCAGAGTCTGAAGCACTGTCCTCAGGTGCTACTCATGATCTTCCCTACTCTAGGAATATATCAGAATGTTTTCAATAAGGGCAATGACAAAAGAGTCAAGATATGGCCGAAATACACTATGCATCAATGCATAAACGATATTGGGGCACTGGTCAGCCCAAATGAACTCGTAATGATCATACCAAGTCCTGAAAGCAGTCTTCGGGATATCTGGATCCCGAACCTTCAACTGATAGTAACGTGAGTGCAAGTCAATCTTAGAAAATACCCATGCGCCCTGAAGCTAGTCAAACAGATCATCGATACGAGGCAAAGGATAATGGTTCTTCATTGTAGCCTTGTTCAACTGGCAATAATCAATACACATACGCATGAAACCATCATTCTTCTTCATAAACAAGACAGGAGCACCCCCAAGGTGATATACTGGGCCGAATAAAACCCTTATCAAGCAAATTCTTGTGACTGATCCTTCAACTTAACTTAAGGTTTCACCTCATCCTTAGTTCATAACCATAGGACAGGACCCAAACCTCAAATTATGCCATTTGTCATAGGGCCCGAATTCCACATCATCACACTGCAATTGTCTTATTTCAACACACTTCAAGTTTTAATAGCGCTTAAATACTTCGAAATTATTTTTTTCAGGATGTTACATTCTCCCACACTTAGGGTTATTCATCCTTAAATACACAACGTAGCTTATCTCTTTCTTCGCACATCTTAATGTCTAAAAAAAAATCTAACACCCAAATTTTTTAGAAATTTTGGTAGAGCCTCCCCTATAATTGGGCCTATCCACCTGCCAGAGTAACACCAAAAAACTCCTAACAACACATCCACAACCCAATGCAACACCACAATGTATATATTAATAACACTAATCTCAGCATTACAAGCATAGTATTATCATACTTATATCTGGACATGAAATATATCATCTGTATGCCCATAACCAAGTCTCTGGCCCTAATAGTTGTTCATAAATCACAATATTTTCAATTAACGTTATGTTAACAAACATCTCATTTCCGACCTCCACTTTACTAACAATGAGGCATGGAGACCTCATGGTTACTTACCCGACTTATTTATCGCCAACTAGGCACCCATCTCATAGGATAAAGCTAAATGTTTACAACATAAAAGAAATTGGTTGGATATGAATAGAAAGTATACAATAATTGTCAAATAAGCCTGATAGGCATGACTTCCACTTAAAATATACGATTTTTTTTTTAATTTCATAAAAGGAGCATTTTAATCACATAAAAGTTTTCACCGCCAGGACCTCGTCCTTATATAACACCCACCGCATCTTGTAGCCCGGTTTAAAATATTTCACATCATATAAAAAAAAGAGAGGATCTCGCCCTTAACTCTGAATCACAAGTATTTGCACATTGTGACAACTAAAATTTTTCATTTCCTTTCTTTCTTCTTTTAAATAATTCCCGTCAACCAAAAATCACAACATATAATGAACCCTCATACCGATAGGGCATACAATTCACAATTGAATTTAATTATCATGAAATCACATCAAAACCCACTGTAGTAAGTAATAGAAAGTCACTTTTAGCCTCGTAGCTATTCTTAGTGACCAACACATAATGATAAAAATAGCTATCTCCACATAATTGTCCAACGTGAGTATTCACATACGAAGATCACTCATGAGTGGAGCATATTAAGAGAACTCGCCTCAATTTTCAGAACCAAAACAAATTAAGGAAAAATATCCCTTTTTTATAACAATCGGAATTGCACCTGAAATGACACCATCTGGTATAGTGGCCTCAGCCACACTATAGCAATTATATCAATGGGTCGGGCCTCCACCTCTTAGGTGACATCTACCCTCTCTCCCTCCATTTCTAACTTGTAGTGTATGTAGATTAGTAACTATAACGGAGCGTGTGGACCGAGTGTTTGATGAAAGAGATTTCTCCCAAGTCTGGGACAGTTTTCTCATGATGTTTTCTAGTATCACCACATTCATAACAGCCCATCAGCAGTTCGGCTTACTGAGTCTGTGCCGGATAACTAGAATAACCATTTAAGGAATCCCATGCTAGTGGTGCATTAAAAGATGACTATCCCATGAGAGTGCCCTGATTAACTGGAGCACTACGAGTATTCAAAAAAAACTGTTTTCCATTTCCCTGCTGATACTGAAATGTAGAATTATTATGGACATAGGAATATTGAAAGTCCCAACATCATCCAATACAAATATCATCTCTTACTCATATACAAGTTTCAGAGAACTTTTGAATACCATATAAATACATCTCAGGTCAAATTTGATATGGAGCATGACTCACAATTTCATCGTTGATAGTGGACTCTCTTCACTTTGGTGCAAAGTCATAAGATACGTCTCGATACTCCTCAATAATAACCTTTATTGTTCGTACGTGACCATCATAAGATACCTCAAGTCGTTCGTTTGGCACATGCCATTCTTAGGACAGTTAAACTCACTTCCTCCAATATCTCAGTTTCTAGTTGTACCCTTCGCTAAATAGACATATCATACGAACCACATAGTCTCTATTACCAAAATTATCTTCAGATCTACATTCACCTCGTGACTCTACCATTACTGCAACGATAAGGAAATTAAGTAAACCTTCTTAAGACTGTACTTATCAACCAAATGTCAGAACCTATTGCACCCCCATGTGCACAATTGAATGATCTCCCATTACTTCTGCATTATTGATATGGATGACATGCGGTAACAATGGTTGAGAAAATTCTTGGCTCCCTTATAATCCTTTTGTAGCAACACGAACCATCGGCGCATAATTGATACTGAGTGCGCAATGTTCATACACAAGTGGATGCAAAACGAACATATGATATAGGCTCTAAACTGAATAAATGGCGCACGATAAGGAATGAAATGAAGTGGAATTTTCCTAACAGTTACATAGCCTCTCGTAGATAAGTACAAACGTCTCCGTACCGATCAGCGAGACTCTAATAAACCGTCCTGTGTCCCGTGACTCCTATGAACCTAGAGCTCTGATACCAACTTGTCACGACCCTAGTTCACCAGCCATGAACATGTCATGACGGCACCTGGTCCATATGACCAGGTAAGCCTATTATTGCGGAAACATAATAGTTACGAAAAATCAATAAAGAAAAACAAATTAAATATCTAAAGGAAACTGTACTGAATGCCTCTTGGCATGTACAACTCGATAACACAAATCCGAAACGAATTCCCGAAACTCGGAAACTCACGAGCAACACGGGCAACACAGGCTACAGAATTATATAGTATGGCTCCAAAACTCCAGAATATCTAACAACCGGAAGAAAGAAAACTAAGTACTATAGATAGAGTAAAAGAAGACTCGTCGGCCTGCGGACACAGCAAATCTACCTCGAAGTCTCCGTAGTCCACCTGTCTCACTGATAGTGCGTCTGAGTAGAGGTACCTGGATGATTTGCACATGAAAAACATGCGCAGGAAGGGCATGAATACAACATAGTTGTACTCAGTAAGTGCCAAGCCTAACCTCGATTGGGTAGTGATGAGGAAGGTCAGGGCCCTACTGAGACAAAATATAATAATAATAATAATAATAATTAACAATATAATAATCTGAAAGAAATAATAAATATGGCAGTGAAATAAGGCAAGTCAACGAGGCAATAACAACTACAAAGACAGAGTAAACACAGAGTAAACATAGTTCAATGTCAATGGTACCAATGAGGGTCTCCTAGGATACCGTCCTGTAGCCTTTTCCTCAATTGTCCGGTGGATCTCTCCGGGATACCGTCCTGTAGTCAAACTCATGCACCAATATGCAGGGGGGATCTATCAGGAATCAAACCTGCAGCCCCAAAGTAAAAGTGCAGGGGGATCTATCGGGAATCTAACCCGCAGTCCCAAAGTAAACAAGGGGGATCTATCGAGAATCTAACCCGTAGTCCCAAAGTAAAAGTGCAGGGGGATCTATCGGGAATCTAACCCGCATTTCCAAAGTAAACAAACAAGGGGGATCTATTGGGAATCGAACCCGCAATCCCAAAGTAAATGCGCAACCACAACTAGAAACAACCAAGGAATGAAGTACGAAAAACAACAACAGATAGACTAGCCTAGCATGCTTCATGTAGTGCAGTCAAAAAAACTTAAGCAATTAGACAGTCAAATCAGCTAAACATGCTTTTACTAATCTAGCACAAGTTATAACTTCAAATAGAATAAAACAAACAGGAATAAGAACTAAATTTCCATAGCTTAAATAAAAATCGCGATTTCATCAATCGGCTCAAGTACGCGCTCGTCACCCCACGTACAAGGCAATCAAACATCAAGTAACAATCCTAAGGGGAGAGGTCCCCCACACAAGGTTAGACAAACCACTTACCTCGAATCGGCTCAATATCACTAGGAACCGCGCCTTTGCCACGAGTATCCAACTCCAAATGACCCAAATCTATTCAATTCAATTGCACATCATAAATAATATTGCAAACAACTGATTCCACTATTAAATTTAAAGCTAGGGCACAGAAATAGGTAAAATGACCAAAATTCCCCTCTAGCCAATGTCTTAGAATCGAATAATATTAAAATTTTCAGAACCTTCGTACTCTCACGAGTCTAACCATACCAAAATTATAAAAATCCCATAACTTTTAGACCTTCAAATCATCAAAGCTTCATTGCACTTGAATCTACAAATTCCTTCCTACTTTAAACTTTTCTGAAGGTCATCTTTATCCAACCGTCAACATTAGAAATACCGATCCAATCCTGAACCACCGCACCCTGCGGTATCTGACAGTTGTATCCCCAATACTATTTCACAATATTCTGCCCCAAAGGCGAATTGTAGAAGATCATAACACCGACAAACTTAAAGCGTTCAATTAGGACAACAACACCCCAATATAGAAGAAAACTCTACCCTCGCAATTACCAAGTCTCATTACTTCCACCAGCCCACATCTGACCATTCGTAGTCTGATTGCTTTTCCCCTGCCGGGAATAAAATACTGAATCTCTTGATTATGCACTGAGTAAACCTCCCTTCAAATCATTCGCTGCCCCGACACGTGGGAAAAACATCCTACCATTATAACAATACCACGAAACAATTGTTCATAAGCATCGTGGCAATTTGTGCCTAGCTCTAGAGCCCTCAGAAGTACCGCTACTGGGCTGAAACCATCAAAGGTCCTTCTACAACGCGACAATAGTAGCTCAATAACCCCGCAGGGAGAACACCCGTACCACATTCGTAGTGCCACTACAAGTCTTCAATTCTCGATTTATAATAAGTGCTTCGTGTCGCATAAGATTGAGTAGGAAAGAAACAAAGGCATAAGCCTCTTCGAAATCAAATCGCACGGCAAGGAATCAAGAAGGGAAGTACTCCTAAGTCCTGCAGCCTCCCGAGGATAAGTACAAACGTCTCCATACCGATCCGCGATACTCTAGTAGACTTGCTCATGACTTGTGAGACCTACGGGAACCTAGTGCACTGATACCATGTTGTCACAACCCAAAATCTACTAAGGATCGTGGTTGCGCCGAATGCCACTATCAGGCAAGCCAACTAAATAATCAATTACATTCTCTTTTTAATACCTTTGAAATCTAAGGTATTTCCTTCCATTTTTCATAAATAAATAAAAAAGATCACTACTTCAATTCAATTTAAATAATAATACCACTAATACAAATCTTTCAAAAACCATCCCAGAACCCAGTGTCACAAGCGCATGAGCCTCTATTGATAGGGAAATAAAATACAACATCCGTCCGAAATACAGTGGACAAAAAATAAGTACAATATACTGAAAGGGACTACACTAGTTGCGACCATCTCGAAAGATGCAGCTCACCTAGTATCAGAATCATCCTCTGCTACGCCTAGTAGGCCACTAAGGTTACATATACCTGTGCAAAAAAAATGCACAGAAGTGTAGGATGAGTACGTAATCAACATGTACTCAATGAGTATCCCGTATAATCTCGAAGAAGTAGAGACGAGATGGTCAACTTTGACACTTACTAGAGGTCAATAAATAATATACTGAAATGTGAGGAAATCATGGATTTACATTGCAGTTCTAACTCACGAAGCCGGAAAACAGACAAAAACCTTTAACAAACAACAAGGGAGATTCAAGGTTTACTTTTCTTTGTTTTATCAATTTATCTCAAGCCATGAATGGCAATATTATCATTTAAAATGTTGAGGAAACAACATATAAATCATGTGCAAATCATGCCGAGGTGACGCCCCCCTCCAAAAGAAATAAAATGTGCACTTGCCGAGGGTCGACGACGCTCCTATAGATGCATCTATTTAATCTGCCAAGGCATTCGGCCCGTTCCAAAATAAACTCACAGAGACATTCAGTCAAGAAGCCAACATGGGGCAATTATTTCAGGAAGAACAAATTCTCTTTTAACATATTAAGAAAATGAGGTTTAGATCTTGTTAGAAATTCATTTACTATTTTGATATGGTTTAAGCAATTCAACTGTCCATAAGATTACAAATATCAAAGTATAGCATGCTTTTGGGTCCTAGTCTACCCGGACAATAGCATAATAGTTGCTACGCACGGACTCTCATCACATCGTGTGTACATAGCCCTCACAAATAGGAGCACATAACCAATTAACTCACCTATGGGGACAATTTCCTCTTACAAGGTTAGAAAGGAGACTCACCTCGCTCCGAAGATCCATAACCGACATTCCACGCCCTTCTGAAGACTCTAATTAATGCACCACGGTCAAAACTAGCCAACGGTTATGCAAATCCATTAATATATGCCCAAATATTCATTACAATTTAATTTATAGCAATTCCTTACTCCGATCGAAAAGTTGACCAAAACGCCCTCGGGCCCACGTGCCCGGAATCCGAAATTTTTTGAAGATACAATTTACCCATAACCTTAGGAACTGAAATATATAAGTCTAACTAAATTCCATACCTAAAATCGTGGTCCAAATTCAAGAACACTAATTTTCTAGGTCTTCCCTCAAACCCCAAGTTTTCTACAAATTTGATGCTAAAATTCATACATAATTGATGTATTTAACTTAAAATGGATGGGGATAACTTACCTGCCGATGACGATGAAAGACCGCTCTTGAAGCTCTCCAAAATCGCCCATACCAAGAGAAAAATGGGTTAAATGAACTCAAACCCCGATTTTAAAACACCTTTCTGCCTCCAGTGATTTCCGCACATGGGGTCCCTCGACCGCTTTTGCGATTCCGCAGGTGCTGTCCAAATGCCGCTTCTACTGTTTCCCCTAGGCCGCCCTGCTTCCGCTTCTGTGCTTCCTTTTCCGCAGGTGCGGTCCTTGACCGCATCTGCGGTCCCAGCTCCCCTCACCAAAATCGACACTTGCGCCTTCCTAGCCGCTTCTGCGCCTCCGAACCTGCGGCCCCTTTTCTGCAGGTGCGGTTATGACAACAACCAGCAGTTCAGCCCTCTTTCAAACTCCAAATTTGATCCGTTAACCACCCGAAATTCACCCGAGGCCCCCGGGACCTCAACCAAACCTACCAAGCTCGAGGCCTCAAATCATATCAAACAACGCTAAAACCACGAATCGACCTCCAATCCAAGCTTAATGAACTTTAAGATTTCAAACTTCTACTTTCGATGCTTAAACTATCATATCACGTCCGATTGTCCTCAAATGTTGCACACAAGTCATATTTGACATTACGAACCTACTCCAACTTTTGGAATCGGATTCCGACCCGATATCAAAAAGTCCACCTCCGGTCAAACTTCTCAAAAACCTTCAAATTTCTATTTTTAGCCAAATGGCTCCAAAATGACCTACGGACCCCCAAATTCACTTCCGATCGCACTCCCAACTCCTGAATCACCATACGAAGCTATTCAGAGTCTCGGAATCCCAAATGGACATCGATAATACTGAAATGCACTGCAAGCCAAACTTATGAAATTTCTTCTAAAATGCTAACTTCCACAATAGGCGCCCCAACGCTCCCGAGTTATCCAAAACCCGAACTGGGCATACGCCCAAGTCCGAAATCATCATACGAACCTGCAGGAACCTTCAGTTCCTGATTCCGAGGCCGTTTACTCAAAATTCTGATCCTAGTTCATTCTTTCAAATTTTAAGCTTCTCAAATAAGAATTCTCTTCCAAATCAACTCCGAACTTCCTGAAATTCAATTCTGACCACGTGTACAAGTCATAACACCTGAAATGAAGCTGCTCATGGCCTCTGACTTCTAAACGACGCGCTAGAGCTCAAAACGATCGGTCGGGTCGTTACAGCGGACCTACTCCAACTTTCGGAATCAGATTCCGATCCCGATATCAAAAAGTCCACCTCCGGTCAAACTTCTTAAAAACCTTCAAATTTCTATCTTTAGCCAAATGGCTCAAAAAGACCCACGGACCTCTGAATTCACTTCCAATCGCGCCCCCAACTCCAGAATCACCATACGGAGCTATTCACAGTCTCCGAATCCCAATCGGACATCGACAACACTGAAATGCACTTCAAGCCAAACTTATAAAATTTCTTCTAAAATGCTAACTTCCACAATAGGCGCCAAAATGCTCCCAGGTTATCCGAAACCCGGACTAGGCATACGCCTAAGTCCGAAATCATCATACAAACCTGCTGGAACCTTCAGATCCCGATTTCGAAGTCGTTTACTCAAAATTCTAGTCCTAGTTCATTCTTTTAACTTTAAGCTTCCGAAATAAGATTTCTCCTTCTAAATTTACTCTGGACTTCCCGAAATTCAATTTCGACACACGCACAAGTCAATATACCTGAAATGAAGCTGCTCATAGCCTCAGACCGGTGAACGACGCGCTAGAGCTCAAAAACACCGGTCGGGTCGTTACATGTTTGTAAAATAAATTATACTTAAAACATAAGTACTGATATTAATGGGCAAGATAAGATTTTTCTTACAGAAAATGTTTTCCCAAAACCATTCCGTTAAATATGCATATGTTTGTTCAATTAATTTAATTTAGAGTTCTAAGTTTTTAGATATGGCTATATTGACAGTTCAACTAAAATATGTATTCCTTCCTTTCAGTTTTAGTTGTCGTTAATGTCCGTGTAGTTGAGGAAATGAAGACAATATGTAATGCAAAGATTATAATGTTAGCTCTCTAAACAACGAAAGGAAACTTTATTAATATTGGACTCAACCACAATCAATAACTCACAGTCAGAGGCATTGTATTTGTGTCTTTCTTCATATACTAGTAAATTAAATCTGTTAAAATTTAGAACTACATATTTTCCTTCCAATTCCCTTTCATAATCTTATATACACAAAAACTTTAGTGGCAAATAGAAAGAGTTCGAATATCTCTGTTTATGGACTCCATTGATAAGTTACAGGAATTAAGTTTAAGCCATTTGGATTCGGTTGATTAGTTAACATAACCAATTAAAGCCATTTGGATTTCCAATATTCAAGTTCTATATTGGTTGTTGTACGTCATGTGTACCAAAATCAATTTTAGTCGTGTTTACCTACTTCTGCCCCCACTTGTTGATTTGTACTGCAGATCACCAACGCATGTTTTGGTGTTTTGCCCATACGAAGATATTATTATTAATTTATTTACATGTATAAACATGGAAATCATTCTTATTTCTATATAAGCAAAATCAACATCCTTGCGCTTAGTCAAAGAGGCATATATATATATATATATATATATATATATATATATATATATATATATATATATATATCACGACCCGGATTTTCCACCATTGGGAGTCGTGATGGCGCTTACTAACGGAGCTAGGCCAGCCAAACTTTAGACATCCACTAATAAACCTCAACAATATAAATATACGGAAAACAATTAAATAAGTGTGGAAGACTTTAAGATTAATAAAAATGAAATCAAAATGCGGAAGTTTAAAACATATCTCTACCCAAAATCTGGTGTCACTAGCTCACGGACTACTAAAGAGTACTACAAACAAGTCTGAATGGAAAGAAAATACATATGTCTGTCTCGTTACAATGAAAACAAACAGAAATAAAGGAAGGGACTTCGGCCTGCGAACGCCAGCTAGGCTACCTCGTAATTCCCTGGACTGAAGTCAGCTCCCGCTCAATGTACTACTGATGTGTTCCAAAAGCTGCTCCAGTATCGTGATTTGTGCAAAAAGCACAGAAGTGTAGTATCAACACAACCGACCCCATATGCTGGTAAGTGCCTGGCCTAACCCCGGCGAAGTAGTGACGAGGCTAGACAGGACTACCAGTTCAGCCTGTGCAGTTCAACATATATATATGTAATAAAAGGGAAGAAATACCGAAACTAAACAGTTAAAAGGGAGGAAAACATGCTATGGGGAAGTACAACCCGAATATAAAAGTCATCAACGAAATTAAGAAACAGGGCACAATAATAACTACCAAAGAATAAGAAATTCAACAATTGCACGGCATCAACCTTCGTGCTTTTACTCTCATTCTCACCCAAAGCAATTGAATAAAATGCACGGCATCACCCTTCATGCTTTCCCTCACATAACTCTCATTTCATGGCACGGAATGACGCTTCGTGCAGATATAGTCAAAACAGAGCACGGAATTTCCCTTCATGCATAAATAATCAAAACATGGCACGGAATGACCTTCGTGCAAATGTAATAAAAAATGGCACGGAATGACCCTTCATGCATTATCACTCTTCCTCACCCAAACAACAATCACAACCAAACGGGCGAGGGAATTAAACAATAATACAAAATGTCCCGACAAGGAAAAACACAAATAAACAACTGAATCCTGGCAAGGGAGAAATAACAACAACTTTCACATCTCGGCAAGGGAGATATTCAATATACTCAAACCATCCCGGCAAGGGATTAATCACATCTCTTTCCAATACTTTCATTTCTTACTCAATAGTATTTTTATCGTTCGAGCCAACGCTCCAAAGTATTAACATCTCATAATTTATCCTCAAACTATTCACATTATGTAAAAATCATTAATTAGCTTGGAAGAGTTCCAAAATATACCAAATGCAAGTACAAACAAAGACCCACAGTCATGCTAGACACCTGTGTATAGATACTCGTCACCATGCCTATACACCGTACTCGATCATTTAGCAAATAGCAATTAATAACACCCTAATCATATTCCCTCAAGCCAAAGTTAGATCAAACACTTACCTCGGTCCGAAAATAGCAATCAAGTCTCTAACACCGCCTTTCCTCTAAAATCCAACTCCGAAATAATGATATCTAAGCAATAATTAATTCAATAATATCAATTGAGGCTCAACAACACAATCCCATAGCCTAGAAATGAATTTCCTATCATTCTTCCAAAAATACCAAAATCCGACACCGGGCCCACATAGTCCAAACTCGAGGCTCGGACCAAAATCCAATCACCCATAACCCTATGAGTTCAAATATGTATCTTGTTTCAAGATCCGACCCCAAATTGAGGTTGAATCACTCAAAATTTCCAAAGCCCTAGTTTTACCCAAAACCCCCATTTTCTGCCTTGAATTCATGATTTAGGGCTAGGAAATTAGTGTTTAGATGAAAGGATTAGGAGATAATGAAGTTAAGAATACTTATCCAAAGAGATATGGAGGAAGAGGAGCTTGAAAATCATCTATGGAGTGTGAAAGAGAAGAGCCCGTGTGAAAAAGTGAGAAAAATCTCGTAATGAAGGTTCTATTTTTATCAGAAATCACTGGACGAAATTGCTCTATGCGATCGCGGAGCAAGGGATGCAATCGCATAGAGTAAGAGAAGACTGGTCACTACGATCGCATGGGAGGACCTGTGATCGCATATAGGAAAAAATGGGGCTGAACAGATTAAAGTTATGCGATCGCGGGGGTAAGAGTTGCAATCGCATTGAAGGACTAGAAAAAGCTACACGATCGCATTGGGATTATTGCGATCGCATAGAACAAACGGGGCAACTTGAAATTTACTCTATGCGATCACGGAGGCTCCTATGTGATCGCATAGAGCAATGTACCAGATACTAGCAAACAACAAAATACCAGATTCTTCTAAGTGCAAAACCACCCTGAACCACCTCCAAATCACTCCACGAGCCCTCGGGGCTCCCAACCAAACACATACGCTAACTCAATAACATTCTACAAACTTACTCGAGCGATCAAATCGCCAAAATAACATCAAAATCAAAGAATCGAACCCCAAAACTCATGATTTTTTATTTCAAAGTTCATCAACCTCTAACTTTATATATTTAGGTCTGAAACACGTCAAACGACGTCCGATTTCGACCAAATTTCACAGAAAGCGCTTAACGCATATTTAAGACATGTACCTAGTGTCGGAACCAAAATACGAGCTCGATACCTATATTTTCTAAGTCATTTTTATTTCTATTTTTCCTTAATAATTCCATAAAACAATTTAACAGAAAAATTCTTTAACCCTGGTCTGGACCTCGGATTTCGACTCCGGGCACATGCTCGAGTCCCATATTTTTCTACGGACCTCCCGGGAGCGTCACATCATGGGTTGGGGTCCATTTACCCAAAATATTGACCAAAGTCAACTATATCAATATTAATATCGAAATTCTTCAAACTTTTCACAGATTTGACATATTTTAACATAAAAAATTTTCGGCTTCGCGCCCGGACTGCGCATGCAAATCGAGGCAACCAAAAGCAAGGTTTCCAAGGCCTCAGAAGTACGGAAGAAGGGAGAAATACGGTGATGACCCTCTAGGTCATCACATTCTCCACCTCTAAAACAATTGTTCGTCCTCGAACGGACAAAAGAAAGAAGTAGCTGAGTCAGGAAATAGATAAGGGTAGCTGCTCCACATATCAGACTCAGACTCCCAGGTCGATGCCTCAGGAGGCTGACCTCTCCACTGAACACGCACTGAAGGAAAACTCTTCGACCTCAACTGTCGA
>MU700239.1:0-12742 GCA_026770625.1 Nicotiana glauca
GAAGCAAAGGCTCGGTCAAGATCTTTCAAAAATGCTTCACACGGAGTACTCGAACGGGCAAAAATCGCTCGTATCTGCTCATTTATATTTGGACGAAAACTCTTTGCGTTTTCGGGCAAAGAGGGGCAGCTGTGAGCACGTGATTTTTGCCCCGCAAGAAAATTACTCCTAAAATATTAAAATAAAATGGTCTTTTTGTTGTTTGCAATTTTTGTGGATTTTTGTTGTCATTTTTGTTTATTTGTTCGTATTTGTACGTGCATTTTGATTTGTTTTAAATTAGTTAAAAATACAAAAAAAATATATATATCGCATTTAGGACTCAATTCTATAATTAGAAATTAATTAGTATTTTTGTGATTTAGGATTTTAATTTTTGGTTAATTAAAAGATAAAGGAAAACAAAAAAAAAAATAGAAGAGAGAACTGGACTGGACCAGCCCAAACTTGACCAAATCCAGGCCCAAAACCCCCTTATACCCGGTCCAAACCATTCNAACCCACCTCTCATTAAACCAAACGACCCCGTCTCCTTATCCATCAGTTAATCCAAGCCGTTCAGATCATTCGATCCAACGGCTCGGATTAATGGACCCTTTTTAATATACCAAATCTCCTACCCCCCCAAACCCCCGTTACTCGTCTCATTCCCAGACCCCCTCCCCTTCTTCATCGTCTCTCAGAGACGAACCAAACACACCCCAAGAACCCTAGCCAGCCGCCACCCTTCCCCTTTCGCCGTAAACCCGGCGGCAACGATGCCGGTGACCACCATCTTAACACCCTAGGACCACTCAACCATCCTGAATCCAAATCCACAAACCATTAACCTCGAATCTTCCCCAAACATCTCGAATCTTCATTTGAAGATTCGAGCAGAAACTCAACCTACCCCAAACCACCCCAAACTCACACCCTGTCACCCCCTGACCTCCCTCGTAACCAAACCAACACTGGTTTGGTTCGAATCAAGCCCAAACCACTTGAACCTCAATCCGAGCCCCCAAGAACCCTAGAAGAGTTTTGAGCCTGTTCGAGGATTTTTTTTTTGAGGTTTCGGTGGGATTTAGTCGAAGTGTTCTCACTTGAGAACACTCGATTAAAGCCCGTTTGGCCTCAAAAATTTCAAGTCCGAGTTGGTCCAAGTCCGTTTTGTTTCTGATTTTTCTCTCAAGGTATTTTCCTTTTCTTTCTTCCATCTTTATCTAGTTTTATATTTGTTTGTTAATCCAGCTCTGTTAGCATTTTTATCTTTTTCGATTTTTTTTGTCAAATTTTTCTGTTCTTCTCCTCAAGACCTTTTATTTGGTCAAATTGTTGCTTCTGTTTGATTGTTTGATTGTGTTTGTTATAGAATACGTATTCGCTTCGATTAGCGTCATCGAATAATTAATTTCGTATTTTTCCTGTTTTTGGCCTAAGTACTGTGAATCACTGATTTGTTGTCAATTATTTGTTATCGATTATATGTGTTGAAATTGATTAAATGAATATCGTCGATTTAGTTTTGTGAGTCTGTTTGTTAGAACAATGGGACAGTGATGTGGTCAATACTGCCTAAGTTTGGTCCGAATCACTGTTGAATTAGAGGTTGAATTGGCTATAGCTGTTTAACTGTGATAAATGCAGAGTTTAGTTGGCCTACTAAATGGTACTCAATGCACCCTTAAAACTAATGAATAAATTAATGGAAAGGGCTGTCTATTAGTGCAAAATACATCCTGGCAATGACACTAAGTAATGGGAAGTCAGAAACTAACATCAGTTAACATTTAAAAAGTGCAATACACATGGGATAGACTAGTGGAACCGGCTGGTCAGCAGTATATTCCACCCATTCTGCCTTCAGGGATTTATTTAATAGATAGAACCATGCTTAGACAATTTGAAGTGGAAAAAACAGAGGGAATAACATGGTTGGTTAGTTTAAAACAATTAAAAAGGGGCTGCAGGGCTGGTTCAGTTTGGTTATATAAGTGACAAGCCATAGAGATTAGGGGAGGAGATTAGAGATTAGAGATCAGAGGCTGATATACACTCTAAAAAATACATTCTGGAACAGGGAGTAGTAGAGAAAATCTAAAGGAAAACACTATTCCATTGCCCCTGTTTTGGTCTAAGTCTATTTTCTTTTCAGTTCATAGTTTGAATTGAATTTCTATCAGCCCGCTCTCTTTCAAAAGGATCAGAATAATAGAGTTTTGAGCTAGCGATCCTGTCCCCTATAGCACTGTTACATTGGCTTAAGATCAGAAACAATTTGAGTTTTTCTCTGTTTCCATTTCCATATCCGAGAGTTCAAGTTATCTGAAGGTTTCTTTTGAGCTATTTGGGTCTATTATTGCTGCTGTCTGGTTTTCTGAAGTTGCTGTTTGGTCGCTTTAAATTCCCTGTTTGGTTCAAACCATTCCTGGAATTTCTTGCTATCTTTGGTTATTGGTTCTTTGGTCTTTTGCTGGAATCTGTCTTGCTGCTGCTGTGTTTGCTGTTGTTTGCTGTCGAACTGTTTACTGATCTCTTCCTCCATTTTTCTTTGCTTTCGAATTCCAGGTATGCCTTCGAAACACAGCTGATGTAACTGTTTGAACCGAGAGATCGAATTTTGAAATGAATTGCTACCCCGAAAATCATCGTTAAAAATAGATACTAGTTTTCTTTCATGCTTACCTAGTTTCTGTTTTTTTAGTATATGTTGGATTTGTATAATGTTAATGAAATTCGAACTGTGTAAAAGCTAGCAAGTGCGGACTGGGATTTGTATTTGAAACTTTAGATAAACAATTCGTTAAGGCCAAGTAGTTTGAGCATGTTGAGATAGTAGTTTGATTTATTTAGCCACTAATATAGGATAGCTTGAATCACATCGAGTTTCTTCGCTTGATTTCCTTTAACCTATTTGTAGTTAAGCAAACAATATAAGTAGCCCATGGCCCTGGACTCCAATACTAGTTCGACTCTGGTCACCTAGTTTCGAATTCGTCAACTAACATCGGATTAAGAGTAGTGAAATCCAAGATAAACAGGCTCACATCTAATAATGAGCCATTGCGAATTATTTCTTCATGACATAGTTGATTAATCTCCTTATCAGTTTATACCCTTCGGTCAACCTTAGTCCTAATTTAACAAGTCACAAATGCGATACCGTCTTGTATAGGTCCTAATTGGAAATAACCTCAACGGACATTTTCTAGATAAATCAATTTTTGCCTAGTCTAATAATCGCTTTAAATCGGCATAGGTTAAAATGAATGACCCAGGCACATTTTTGATCCGCATATTCGTCAGTCCAGGTCAAGATTAGATCCATCTTATCCGAAAATGTCGAGTGTACAGTTTCAAGTTAATAAAAGCGGTCTAGAATCATTTAAAAGCACGTGATTTATAACATGTATTAGAATCAGATATTTTAGCCATTTATAATAGTTTAAGCGACCGTGCTAGAACCACGGGGTCCGAGGGTGCCTAACACCTTCCCTCGGGTCAACAGAATTCCTTACTTAAGAATTTCTGGTTCGCAAACTTTATTTGGAAAGTCAAAATTTCCTCGACTCGGGATTTAAATAAATCGGTGACTTGGGACACCTTATATTTATTCCAAGTGGCGACTCTAAAATAAATAAAATAATCCCGTTTCGAATATTGTCACTTAAATTGGAAAAACTCCTTCGTACACTCCCTCGAAAAAGGGGGCGCCAAAAGGAGGTGTGACAAATAATAATAATGAAATTTAAACAACCGATAGCATGTAAAGGCTAGCTACACGGAACTACAGCAGGTACAGCAACTCGGAGAAAACAAAAACAATATGTAAAGGAAATAAGAACCAAAGTCAAATACAGCAAATATAGAAGGATCGACAAGGGTCACTGCCAAAATAAGAACCAATCAAATACAACAAATATAGAAGGATCGACAAGGGTCACTGCCGAGGTACCACCTCGTAGTCCCAAATCATAAGAATAACTCACAATCTTTCCTTATATCACCACGGAAGTCTTTACATTTAGTTTTAAAACTCATTTTTCCCGAAATAACATCCCCCGTTTTAGCCTACCTTATCACACTGCATGACTTCTAATAGTTCCTCTACTAGCCACGCATAGGGCTGTGCATGGATCAGATCTGATCGGATTTAGCACATTTCGGATTCTATAAAATACAATCCAAATCTGATCCAGATTAATATCGGATCAGATCAGATTTTAAAGTTTGGATCAGATCAATATTTTAAATTTCGAATCGACTTATTGTGCCTTAAAGTTGCAAACTCATACGTATATTTTCTTTGTAAAAGAGGTAATATAACAAGAAAAATTCATGTTTATGTAATTATGAGAGTACTATAGTGCCAATATAGCTAAATCTATCAATTGTAAAGGCAATAGCTTGGAGGAAGATGTAAAGGAAGTACTGACTATCCAAAATTAAAGTTTAGTATTTATACATGCCCAAATGATTTCGGATTTTGGATCGGATCGGGTTAAAATTATTCCAGTCCGATTCCGATCCAAATATCCAAAATTTTAATAAACATAATCTGAAATCCGATCCAAATATCCAAAATTCAAAATTTTAAATTGAGCGGATCGGTTCGGATTTCGGATATCCGATCCAAATGATCAGCCCTAGCCACGCGTATCAAGCTCACCTTATCTTACCGCGTGCGTTTCAACCCCCAAAACTAATTCCACCGCATACGTATTAATATTATAATGTATCACAAATTGCACATCAAGTGCCCAATATCACAACTTGCTAGAGAAACCAAACAATAATAAAATTTCACAATAAGGAGCCCACAACTCAAACACAATGTACACATGTCTCAATAATAACTCCCGGAATAGAATAACTCAATAGAATGATATTTCACAACTTAACAACTTGCCTCAATAGGAATCACGACCTTTGCAACTCACTACCAATTTCAACAACAAGATATTCCAAGAATAGCAATTTCAAGTAAAGAATTCAACAGTTAAATAATGAATACGGAACAAAGGAAACAAGAACTTCAAGTAAATATGTAGAGCATTTAGTAAGTAAGAGATAAGACAAGTAGACATGTGAAATTAGACTAAAAATGATGACTATAACATGTTAAGGTAACTCAATTAAGGCATGAAAAAAATTTACATAGCTAAAAATCGGTAATTTCCAAATTTAGTCCGTGTACACACTCGTCACCTTCCATACACGGCTTTTACATATCACAATTATCACAAACAACACCAATCCTAAGGAAAAACTTTCCCACACAAAGTTAGGCAAGCCACTTACCTCAAACCACGCTAAATCAATCCACAAGAAGGCCTTTTCCTCGATTATGCAACTTCGAACGGCTCGAATCTAGCCAAAACAATTTCATACTATAGATATAACTATACGAAACTAATTTAAACAATGAAATTACTATCTTCAGAAAGAATTAAAAAGTCAACCAAAAAGCCAACCCGAACCGTGTGTCCCATTTCACTCCGAAACTCATCCGAAACCAAAACCAAACACCCCGGCAAGTTACATAACCACAATATAGCATAGAGAAGGTAATAAATAGGGAATCGAGTCTAAAACACTTAAAACGACCGACAGGGTCGTTACATCGAATTGGAACTTCTGTTGCCGGACTAGTGGCCAGTGGGTATGTCGTATAATTCATCTTCCTCATTTTCTTCTTCCTCATTAAAATTAAAATCATTGCCAAATTGTTTTTATAAAATTTCATGATCTTGTGGTTCTTCTGAATTAAATCATAAAATTCGGGAAGTTGGCGAAATGAAGTTTCACCAACATAAGTCATATCCTCTCTATGTTTTCTAACTTTAGGAAAAGAATTTGGATTACTACTAGAACTAGGACTAGCACCTTTGCTATTTTTTAAAATGGTTCCATTATGCCAAATCCAAATTTTAATAGATAAATTAAACTAAAAATTAAATACAAAATTAAGACACAACGAGTGTACCATGATCAAATATTAAAATTCGAAGAAATTGTCCAAATAATTGCTCAAAATACTTAATGAATTACTTTGAAGTTCGAAACTTGCTCCAAAATATTTGCCCAGAAACTTAAAATGTAGATGGTTACGAGAGAATAGAGAGAAGATAAAAAGTGTAAGTTCTAAATAAATAAGCATCGAAATATTTATACTTAATGTTAAGGCAAAATACATTGACGGTTCATTAAAATTGGCAATAATTTTTACTTAGTCAGTTTAACTGTAGCTTGTACATATTAAATATTTTAATATCACTCAATATGTACCTATTAAATATAAAAGACTATCATGACAAAATGTGTTTCTTACTTTTCTTTGGTGCATGAAACTTTTTTAATCTGAATTTGAGAAAGTTGTGTAGAAATAAAATGATGTCAAAACATTTTGAAATGTCGATTAACGAGCAATATCATACAAATAGAAATAATTGAAGCAGTACAAAATTGTTTATTATATCAATTAAAAACAGAGAGCCTATAAAGATTTTTTCTGCATGAATGTGCAATTTCGGTTCTTCCTCACTTAAAATTGCATGAATTAAAATTCATTCTTAAAAAGAGTGTTTCTGCAAATTTAATATAAAAATTATATCACCACTTTCTTTTCCTTTGCAAACTTTTGTTTTCAGTTTTTGAAAAAAATTTCAAAATATTTTCATTTTAAAGAATTAATTAGAATAGCTGCCAACCCAATCACTTAGATTAAAAATCTAACGAAAATATAATCTAAGTATAATATGGATATAGTTGTGTATCTACTGGCTATTCAGGTAAAGAAATTATTCAGAATAAATAGCACGGTCTAGCCAGTTTTCGGACTGATCATTCAAAAGTAGCCAACATTTAACAAGTCAATAAAAAATAGCCACTATTTTGTTGCAATACAGACCGGTCCAACATAATATAATGGAGTTCGGTTAACCTGCATATGAACTTCCAACATATTATGCTAGAACTCCAACACACGGTAAGTTCCAGTATAATATACTGGAGATTCGAGCACTTGTGTATGAAGTTCCAGCATATTATACTGGACCAGTATACTTTGCTGGAACTCTAGTATATTATGCTGGAGTTCTAGTATACTTATGCTGGAAAACTCCAGTATAATATGCTGGAGTTCAAGTATACTTATGTTGGAACTTCAGCATAATATACTAGCGTATTTTTCGGGTTTTCAAAAGTATTTTCGCTCAGATTTATCTTTACATGAAAAGTGGCTAAATTTCAATTAATTTTGAAACTGGGCTATTTTTGAACGACCACTTGTAAATCTGGCTATTTTTTAATTTCTCCCAATATATCCTGGTCAAGGCCCACGAGGCCCAAACTAAACTTACCCGGTCCAACATATCGTTAAATGTCTGAGTCTCTAAGAAGTTCATTCAAATTTTACCCAATTGTATGGACATCATAAGTTGTTTGCACCCTGTAGTTTGGAACTTGAGACTAGAGCTGTCAATACGGGCTGGGCCGGGCTAGCCCAGCCCAGTCCACGTGGGCTTTAGCAATTGACGGGCTGGGCTGGGCTAGCCCACCATTTTGATGTGCTTTATAATGGTCAGCCCACCCCAGCCCTATGTGGGCCACGGGCCGACCCCCACGGCCCGGCCCATCATTTTTAAAAATATAATTTTATATTTTTTCTTTAAGTCCTGACCTAAAAAAGATAATTATTTAAAAGCTAAAAAAATATCTTATTGGAAAAAATACGCAAAACTTAATAACTTTTTATATTGTTCCAATATATCACAATAAATACTAAAAAAAAAAGTAAAAAACAGGACTGTATTTCATTCACTAAAAGTCAAAACTAAAACAAAATATTCAAGAGAACGTTCATGATGCTTATGAGATATCCAACACATCATCTTCATCAAACACATTTGAATCCGCTTGTGACAAGGTTGTCTTAACATCTTCACTTTCATCTACAATTCATATGCAATATTAATTAGTTAAATATTAAAAATATTTAAAATTTAAAAATTAATAATATTTAAATTCACATAAAAAATATTACCAATTTGAGTTCGGAAAAACCTGTGCAGCCAATTTCAAGTAGTAACAAGTGTTTGGACATTTTCATAATAAATGCAACTTCTGTACTTTGTAAGAACACGCCACCAATGCTAAATATTGATTCCGATGGTACAATGGTAATAAGAATGCTAAGTACATCATGCACCATCATCGAAGATAAGGATATTTTCTAGAATGGTCATTCCAATACATGACAACATCACCTCTTCAAACTTCTCAAGATCAAATTTTAGTTTTTCCTAGTAAAGATCAAATCCATATCTAAAGTCAGTATACTTTTTATTTTTTATATATTTTAAATTAATATTTTATTAGGCCCACGGGCCGGCTCGGCCCTGCCTCAGTCAAGCCTCGCGGACCACAGGCTTACTCGGGCCGGACTTAAAAGTCTTGTTTTTAAACGGGCTCCAAAAATTCTAGCCCAGTCCTGCTAAATTACGGGCTGGGCTAGCCCAACGGGCCAAGCCCATATTGACTGCTCTACTTGAGACCTTGTAACACGTTAAAAAAAATTCTATATTCCATTTTCTCATTTTAATTCTCTTTCTTCTTCTCTTTCGGTAAAATCCCAGTTCTTCACTCTCTATTTCACTTCCACCCTCCTCCTGCGTAAAAAACAAGCCGAGTTTTGCTCATATACAACAATGGCGGAACCCAAAGTCAAATACGATCGTCAGCTCAGGTATAATTCTTTTAGTCTATTAGTATATTTTTTCATACATATATCAATTTTCTGCTTTCAGCTTTTTGTTATGATCTCTTTGTATTATGAAGCCTATTACTAGTAGTCCCTACTCCCTACCACGGAACTTGAGCTCTTGTAGTTGTTGCACTAAAATTATAATTTCATAGCAGAAATTAGAAAACGATTCTCTTTTCTGGGGTTTGCTACGTTTGTGCAAAATTTTTAATAAAATATCAATTAACTGCCGGGTTGGCCTAGTGGTTTATGAAGTGAGCGACAAACATTAGAGTATAGGGTTTAAATCCCACTAGAGACAAAAATACTATGTAATTTCTTTCCATTTGCTTAAGCCTTGGTGGGCTGGTGGGAAGCATCATGTACCCGGTGAAATTAGTTGAGGTGCGTGTAAGCTGGCCCAGACACCACCAATTGTAAAAAATTAAAAATCTATTAAGGGCTGAGGTGTGGCCCGGTGGTCGATGAAGTGGGTGAAAACCGGGGAGACTAGGGTTTAAATCCCACTAGAGACAAAACACTAGATGATTTCTTCTCATTTGCTTAAGCATGGTAGGTAGAGTTACTCGGTACTTGTGATGGTGGAATGTAACAAATACTCGGTAGAGTAGTCGAGGTGCGCGCAAGTTGAACCGAGCACCATCACTATTTTGAAAAAGAATCAATTAAGTGCCTCTCAAATCAAAGCTAGCTCAGGTCGGCTATATGATCCTTTATGTCTATCCCTCTCTATTTAGGCGCATTTCTTTCCAATAGTGTATAATTTTGTGTTTTAAGGACAATTTGGGTTTCTCTAAGTTAAATGGTGAACCCTCAGGGGTTGGCCTGGTGGCAATTGACTTGAGCCTTGGGGTTTGCTTCTTTTCAAGGTCTCAAGTTCGAAACCCACTGGGTGCAAACAATTTCCGAGGGTCATCGGACTGGGTAAAACCTGAATTAACCGTGGTGCACTTGCGGGAAATTCCTTGCCGAGGGCCTGTGCACCCCCGGGATTAGTCGGGGCTCTTAGAGACTCGGACACCCGGTGCAAAAAAAAAAAAAAGTTAAATGGTGAACCAAGTCTGTGGTGTTTAAGTGTAGAAGGGCATAGGATGAGATAAGAAAGGAGGATAATTTTTTGGACGTAGAATCTTTAATGGAAAGATGTGGTCGTTATCTTAATGTGCTGGCATGGGAATTTAAGGAAAAGGATACAAGGCTAATCAGAGGCAGATTTAGGATTTGAACTTTATGGGTTCGAGATTCTAGGACATCGATCTGAAGTGCTGATAAATAGGTTCGAAATTTAATATATGTGCATATTTAGTGGATTTCTTACCACATAAATAGAGTTTTGGACAAAGCTATCGGGTTTGACCGAACCTATAGTCTACACTATGAATCCTCCGCCCTTAAGTTTAACCTGCTACATGATTTTGCATGATATTAGAGCATAGAAATGTACTGGATTCAAGTTTCACCGCCAACCTCAACCAGTACTTTACGTGCTTGGGAAAGAAAAAAATTTGGATCCAATCATGATAAGATATGTTGCACTCTAAAATAAATAAATGTAAGTGTACCTTTTCTAATAGTTTAAACTTTTGGATGATTCATGCAATTCAACAGATGTAACTTTGCCCAGCAAGGTGCTAGGTGTTTTAGTGCTAAAGAATGGCTAATGTTGGCTCCATTTGAATGCTTCCCTCCGAAAAGGACGTTAGGGGCTTCTTGTTTATACATTTGGATGCAAAGAAGCTTTTACTTGCTCTAGAATTTTTTTTTCCCCTATGGAGTTAACCAAGTTTTATTATGTAACCTTTTGCATCTTCTTGATGCCTTTTAATACAATACATTACTTCATCAAAAAACAAGAAGCTTTTACTTGTTGGAAGTCATGGATTTCAAAAGATTGTCCCGAGGAAGTCTCTCCTTCTTGATTAGAGAGGTGAACTCCTATAGATTGGCAAGTGTCACTGTTACCTAATGGGCTTTGATGGAAATTTCATTTTGGAATTTTTTTGTCTCATAGATGACTATGAAGAGGTACTGCTGACTTGTAATGATCTGATATTTGGTTCTCTTTGCACCTTACTTGGCCTAAGTTGAATGACCTGTAATTTCTGGAAAAGATTACTTACTTCCATTTGCAATTTCAGTTGTGTGTATCCATCAAATAGATCTTTCTTGTGTGTATCCAGATATGTGCGTGTGTGATTTTATGCGTGCCTCTTTTTGTATTGAAAAAGTCCAAACAGGAATGAATCAGAGATGTTCATTCCAATCTACAGCTCCGAGTTAGTCTAGAATTAGAAAAAAATGTTGATTCTTGTTTCAGGACGACCAGTGTAAAATTTCTTGGATTTTTTTTCCATGGAATGCCTGATAAGATGTATCATGCAAGATTGATATTTTTGTCGCAGATTCTACTTATTGACCGAAGTTAAATTGATCAAACTATGAATTTCAAACACATATGTGACTTTAAATTTGCACAACTTTCAGATAATAGTTATAAAAACAGGCAGAGACAAAGAAACGTTATATATCATATGGCTATTATGGGTATTCATGGGTGTTTGCAGATTCCAACCTGAAATACACCATTCCCCTGCATTAACATGTTTGACAATTAAACGTTTAGGTTGGCGAACAGATAATAATGAAGCTGATTTGCACCTTATAAAAATAAAATAAAATAATGAAGCTATTTTGCAGGATATGGGGTGAGCAAGGACAAGCCGCACTGGAGAAAGCCAGTATCTGCTTACTTAACTGTGGTCCAACTGGTTCTGAAACTTTGAAAAATCTTGTTCTTGGTGGAGTTGGAAGCATCACTGTTGTTGATGGTTCTAAGGTTGAAGTGGGTGATCTTGGAAATAATTTTATGGGTATGTTACGCGGTTGTCCGCATGCATCTACAGTTTTAGCAAGTCTTGGCTTCTCCATAGTCTTATTTTTCTCTTGTATTTCTGGTAGTTGATGAAGCAAGTGTTGGAAAATCGAAGGCAAAGTGTGTGTGTGCATTTCTTCAAGAGTTAAATGATGCTGTTAAAGCCAAGTTCATAGAAGAACATCCGGAGGAACTAATTGAGACAAATCCATCCTTCTTTTCTCAGTTTACATTAGTCATAGCTACACAGGTCTGGAGCTGCAAATTATCTTGTACTCGTAAAAGCATTATCTTGGCAGGATCCCGTGTTCCCACTTTTCTTAACATAATTTTGGTTATTATAAAAAAGCCTTTTTCCCTGCATATGGTAAAAGGAAGTACTTGAGAAAGTTGGCATTATGTTACACTACATTTCTTGGTAACACTACAATATTGAATTGTTCAAATTAGATATTGTCCCCCATCAAGCAAATATCATGTGTAGTGCTCTTTAAGGTCTGTCTTCTATTCCATAATAATGTAGTAGTATCCCCATTACTTATTTTTCATGCATATAAAAGAATTTCAGACAGAAATTTGTCTCCGATATTACATTGTCCCAGATATATGCATTTTCTCATAAAGTCTAAATAGTATACCCACCCAAATTTATCATTTTTTCGTGTTTATTCAATTGTTCTGTGAGAACTTTAGTTACAGTTTCATGCTTGACTATTTAGTAGAATCCGTGTCTGATATGTCAAAGATTCTGATTTTTTTCTTATGACTGGAGGAATTCCAGAGACTTTTATCTACTGTGTAGCATGTCAAATTCGAAGAGTCTCTACGCCTCTTAACTAGCACTTTACGAGTTACAATCATTTCAACACAATTTTTATCTACTGTGTTCTGTGTTGATTCTTAAGAATTTCTGTACTTCTGGACTAGTATATTACGAGTTACAATCATTCCAAATTTCCAGTACTCTGAATTATGTTGAATAACATGACATTTGTCTTTCATCTCCCTTTCAAAAAGGGTAAGGGCTTGTTGATTTGAAAGAGCGAACAACTAGTTTTGGTATCTGCATAATTATGGGTTATCCAACCTATAATTGTGGAATCAAGAACAACCCCCCCCCCCCC
>MU700239.1:72842-94207 GCA_026770625.1 Nicotiana glauca
AACTTCACAATTTTTCACGAAATTGCAATAATAAATTAAGCAATTATAGAAGAGAATTAGATATAGATTGAGAGAGATTGATGAATTTGTAAGTAAAAATGAAAGAATGAGGGGCTATTTATAGTTGAGAATTGGAAAAAAGTGTAATTATATAAAGTTTGAGGGCCAAATGCCTATTTTTTAAAGTCCCAAACGACTCTTTTTTGATGGCCAACGGCTAGATTTTAAAATCTGATCGTTGGTCATTTTTAAATTTTTTTTTTAAATTATAGCCGTTTAGGCCCGTTAGGCCCGGTTGAACCGGCCCAGGCCCGCCTGCCGGTCCCGGCTTAGCGGTCCCGGGCTCGTGGGCTAAATGTTCAAGACCGGCCCGCTACGGGCTTGGAGTACCATTTGGGACCGACTCACTGAGATCGGCCCATTAGGCCCGTTTGCCCCGCAGTACCGGGGCGATCCCGGGCTGGGCCCGGCCCACAGTGCACCCTTAGTCATAGCGTAACTGCAATATAATTTTTATTATTATATTTGGTTAGAAAAGTTTAATTACATAGTTAAATCTAAAAAGCAGATTAATATGTAGATAAGTTTTACTATGTGACAAACTTACATATTAATACGAAATATCAAGTATTAATTTATTATGAGGTATTTAAATAGTTTTTAAAAAATACATTAAATTATTATAAATTGGTAATTAATATCATAAAAATAATTGATACATTACAAATAAATAATATGATTACTTAAACTAATCAATAAAATTTTAATAACGATTTATATTTCACTAACTCATGTGAATATAAGAAAGTTAAATATTGTCACGACCCAAAATCCCGCACTAGTCGTGATGGCGCCTCTCGTGAAGACAAGGACAGCCAACTAACCCAATTCGTCTCTTTCAAAGTAGTTAAACATAAATGACTAGCAAAATACGACTTAATGATATTAATTAACAAACTTTACAACCCAACACAGCCCGACCAGGGTGTCACAAGTCACGAGCATCTATCAAAGTATAAATACAACTACAAGACCTAAAATATACAAGGCCGGAATAATGAACCAAAAGAGAGGACAATGGTGCTGCGAACGCAGGCAGTCACCTCGCTACTCTTATAGCTCTGCCTCTGATCAGCGAGAACCCACTACTGGGTGCACAAATACCTGCATCTGCACGCGAGGTGCATGGAGTAAAGTGAGTACTCCAACTCAGTGAGTAATAAGGATGAATAACAACTGAGCAGTAAGAAATCGCGTAAAGCAAACCATCATGCCATATAGGAGCAGTGAAAATCCTTTTGGGAGAAAGCAGTGAAGCTGTAAAACCTTTAGAAATATCTTACCTCAGTTTAAAACCTTTTTTGAAGATGTCTTTTTCCAACAGTTAAGAAAATAAATGCAAAACAAGTAGTGCAAGCAAGCACAAAAGTCAGCCCCTCAGGCACAACACTCCGTTAACAGATAATGCCAGGATATCAGGTAATTATTGCAAGAAGTAGCATAAAAGCCAATGAAATAAGAGTGCAGAAATATTATGAAAGGTAATACAAATAAGAACAAATGCATGAGTGCAATGCAATGCATATGACGGTACACTCTGGTACCCACTGCGGCGTACAGCCCGAGCCATCCATTTATTTATCGTCGACGACGCTCACTGGGGGTGTGTACAGACTCCGGAGGGGCTCCTACAGCCCAAACGCAATATCAAGCCATCTCGTAGCATCAACCAGGCTCTCGGCCTCAATATCAATATAATCAACCATGCTCTCGGCCTCAAGATCAATGTAATCAACCAGGCTCTCGGCCTCAATATCAATATAACACTGTTGCGGCGCGCAGCCTGATCCATGCTCAGTCTAGAAATGCACATAATCCTCTTGGACAATTTTAAAATAATAGTTCTCAGCTCAAAATGTCAATAAAATATTGTTTAAGTTTTCAAATCTTAGAAAGATGGCTGAGTTTGCGAAACAGTATTTAAAACCTTGGACCGAGATCAAATAATATGCAAAAATAATGCGAAAATAGTGATATCAATCCCTGAAGGATTCAAATAATTGGCACGAAGCCCAAATTATGATGATAAAAAGTAGTTCCAGTCAAATACGCAGTAATTTCATCAATCAGGACGGACCAAGTCACAATCCCCAACGGTGCTCTACCCCACGCTCGCTATCCGGCGTGCAAGTCACCTCAATGCAACACTATAATGTGCAAATCCGGGGTTTCAAACCCTCAGACTATCATTTACAATTATTACTCACTTCGAACCGGCACAATCTCTAGCTCGCGACGCCTTTTCTCCTCAAATCGGCCACCACGCGCATCAAATCTAACCAAAATCAGAGCGAATACATCACAATATGCTAAGGGAACAAAGCTCAAGCGAAAACAATCAATAACAGGCACAAATCCCGAAATTATCAAAACTTGAGCCCCGGGCTCACTGCTCAAATCTCAGAAATTTTTATATCAACGGGATTCCTTATCTCGACACGAGTCTATACATATCAAATTTATTAAAATCCGAGCTTAAATGCTCTCTCAAACTCCAAATTTCCATTCAAAAAGTCAAGCCCTAATTCTTCCATTTTAATCAAATTTCCATGAATTTAAGTGTTGATTCTTCAATAAAATGATGTTTCTAAGTCATAAGACTCACCTCCAATCAATTTCTGTCGAAACCCTCTTTAATCCTCTTCAAAAAGCTCCCAAGGTTTCTCAACAATGGTGAAATAAGACCTAGCTCGCGGAGGAAATAACATAAATCTGCCTAGTTATTTTTGCATCTGCGGCTCTTTTTCCGCTTATGCGGGACCGCTTCCGCGACTTTTTCTTCCGCTTATGCAGAAATTCCCAAATCGAGCCCCAACCGCTTCTGCGATTAAACAATCGCATAAGCGATACCGTTTTTGCGGTTAGCCAATCGCTTCTGCGGAACCAGCGCCCAGGTCTCATCACCGCTTCTGCGGTCGATCCTTCGCAAAAGCGTGTCCGCTTCTGCTGTCCAAGCTTCGCAGAAGCGAAAACACCAGTTGCAGCAGGCTCAGCAATATGAAAATTCCAAAACTCTCCGTTTAACCATCCGAACTCACCCCCAAGGCCCCTGGAACCTCAACCAAAAGCACAACACATCCTGAAACATCATTCACAATTGCTCCAATCATCAAAACATATCAAACAACTAAAACCATCAAATCACATCGGATTCAAGCCTAAGTTCTTCAAAAACTTTCGAAATACGCATTTGATCAAAAACCCAACCAAAACACCTCCGAATGACCTAAAATTTTGCACACACATCCAAAATCACCTAACGAAGCTACAACAACTCTCGGAATTCCATTTCGACCCTCGGATCAAAATTTCACTTATCAACCGGAATTCGCCAAAATACTAACTTCGCCAATTCAAGCCTAATTCTACACTGGACCTCCAAAATCCATTCCGATCACACTCCTAAGTCACAAATCATCCCCAGAAGCTAACTGAATCACCGAAAATTACATCCGAGCCCCATAACTCATAAGTTAACCTCCGGTTGACTTTTCCAAATCAAGCCTTCCTTAAAGAGATTAAGTGCCTCATCTTCTACCAGAATCAATCCAAATCAACTCTAACACACCAAATACTGATAATGAAACATGAAGAAACATAAAAATAGGGGGAACTGAACGGTAACTCCTGAGACGACGGATCGGATCGTCACAAATATGATCTAAGATTCAAAAGAAAGAAAGAAGTAAAATACAATACCGTCCTTTATTGGGATATCAACAATCTAATGAAATATTAAAATCTAACACAAAACAATTGATGGGTTATTCACATGGCAAGGGAAATAAGCTCTATTATTAGCATAAGGTGTATTAAATAAAAAAAAATTACTACTGAGTATTTTACTGTTATATCGATTATTATTATTTTATTAAGTACAACTATAATGTCAACCCTATTGACCATATTTATTTGTAATGATGACCAGTAGAATTCATGGAATGATTTTTAATTATTTGTAGGGAAATTTTCATAAAGCACTATCTTTTAGTAGTAATTAGCCATCTATAGATACTATTTGCTATATTATGGATTATAGATACATTTTATGTGGTTATAAGATGTATTTGATGTATTTATGCAATTGTATTCATGAATACAGTAGCAAAAATATGCGTGAATCAGGGAAGTCCATCTAATCAGTTGTTGTATTCGAGTGTATTCGACTGTATTAATGGAGTGAAACATGGGATTATAGCTGGACAAATTATTGTGTTCGACTGTATTCACGACGTGAAATAGGGGATTGCACCGTTTTTAAAAGGGGAAGTGAATCAATTAACATAATAGACTCCTAATATAATTCAACAAACTCAATTATAATACACATAATTTGTATTTTCAGTTATAAAAAAGATTCTCAACCGAAAAAATACCCCAAAAATATAGAAATCTTCAGAAAAATTATATAATACATCTGAATACATAAATTATATTAATTAAAAAAACTTATGAATACATTCATGACATATAGCGAGACAGTGAATACAATGTAATACATAGAATATAGCGGGATACATTGAAATACAATGAGAAAAAAGCTAGTGAATACAATAAAATACATGGAATACAACGAGATACATTGAATTACAATAGAAAAAAAAAGCTTAGAGCATGATTTTGAACAGTAGAAGAAAGAAAATGATGAATAAGAAATGAATTTTTTTAGATAACAATCTGGTGGAGGGGATGTGTCTTGCGTTTCAAATACTTCAAATTCATGATGCGCATCTGCATATCTTCTTTAGGGTTATAATCCCCGCCGCCACTGTCGCATCGTGCTGACTAAGCAGAGCAACGGTCTTCCCCTACATATCACTTATGAGCTCTTATGTCTTCTTAGAAACATCATCATCCAAATCAAAGTTGGTAGGAGGCTCAATTAAGTCATAATCATCATATAGTGATCCTTCAAAGTCAAGCCGTGGGCCCACAAACCTCACTTTCTTTCTCCAGGGGGAGGTTCTCCGTGTATTGCCATTGGGTTCTCCAGATTCCATCTATCAAAAATTTCGTTTATTATTCTTGGTCTTCGAATATTTCGTAAGGATTTTGGTTGTTTAATTAAAGGGAAAGACTCGTTGGCTATACAGAGAAGAGGAAGAGAATCGGAAATTTTAATGGGATGGGGGAAAATAATGGGATGTATCAAAGTAGAGAGAGAAAGAAAATATTGTAACTGATTAGCGTATTTAGTGGATTAGGGCTAGGAGGTAACTAAAATTAAATATTTTGCTATAAACTTTAAAAGGTATCTATAGAATATAATTTATTTAAATGATATTTATTTAAAATAAATAAGGTGTTAACCTTTGCTATAGGAGGTAAAAATTCCTTATTTGTATGAACTGAAAAGGGAGTCCAAAATCTAAATGTGGGCTTTTTGGATTCAAAAAATCAAAATAAGTGGGAAAAAATAGTGACCAAAGTATATAAAACATGTTTTAAAGAGTGCTTTACTTTGACGTCCATTTTGGACGTTAAAGTAAAGAGCTTTTTAAAAGGCGTTTTATATAAAACTCGTTTCGAAATATTCTATACCTGAAGCTAATTAGACGTTCATATAAAGCGTAGTTTAATAAAGCGCTATATATAAAATGCCTTAATAAACCAGGCTTTTCATCTTCATATACCCGTCCCCTTCCCTTCCCCCACATTCAAACAGAAAGCTCCCCCTCCCCCCCTCCCCAAATTTAAATTCGCACCAGCGGTCACCCCATTAACGACCCAAAAATACATGAGTCGACCCCACCCATCCCACAAAAAGTAAAGAGTGTTGATGCCATATCCTAGCTAAGGCATTCTCTCGTTGTGGTTGCTCGTTTCGGACTAAAATCTTCAATTCTTCAACTTTCTAAAAAATATAAATCGAGGTATTTCGATTTAATTTTTGTCAAACTCGTATAAAAAATGCATATTAGTTGTTTTAAATGTGTCTATGTTGTTTTGTATTTATTTTTTTTGCGATTAAACTAGTATGCTATTTTTATCCGGACTTAGATATTGGTGCGCTAAAAAAATATGTAAAAATTGAGAAATCATTATTATTTGTTAAAAAATATTAATAAGTTTTTATTTAATGTTTTATATGTATTTTTGTGAATATTTTGTGATTAAATGTATTTGTTACTTTTATCTGATTTATATTATTTATTTGCTTAAAGACTAGTAATATTGTGCCCTTTTAGGGTTGTAAAATGTAGTGTCTTTTAGCGTAGTTGTGATGACCCGGCCCATCTTCTCATGTATTACCGCCCTATTTTTCCTATTTATTGCTTCTTCATGTTTCGTTATCGGTATTTGATGAGTTAGAGTTGAATTTGTTTGGTTTTGGTAGAAAATGAGACACTTAGTCTCTTTAAGGAAGGCTTATATTGAAAAGTCAATCAGATGTTGACTATTGAGTTAGAGGGCTCGGATGTGATTTTTGGTGATTCGGTTAGCTTTTAGGGATGATTTGTGACTTAGGAGTGCGATCGGAGTTGATTTTGGAGGTCCGGTGTAGAATTAGGCTTGAATTGGCGAAGTTAGTATTTTGGCGAATTTCGGTTGATATGTGAGATTTCGATCCGGGGCTCGGAACGGAATTTCGAGAGTTGCAGTAGCTTCGTTGGGTGATTTTGAATATGTGTGCAATATTTCAGATGATTCGGAGGTCATTTGGTTGGGTTTTTGATCGAACGTGAGTTTTAGAAGAGTTTGAAGAACTTAGGCTTGAAATTGATGAAAAATGAGGATTTTTGTGTTGTTGGATGTGTTTTAAGATTGGAAGAAGTTTGAAAAGGGTATTGGACCATGTCTGTGCTTTTGGTTGAGGTCCCGGGGGCCTCGGGGTTAGTTCGGGTGGTTAAACGGAAAGTTTTTGGAGTTTAATTGCAGGTTCAAATTGCTGGTATTTGTTGGTTTCGCACCTGCGATTATAGGACCGCAGGTGCAGTCTCGCAGAAGCGAGCTGGGCCTCGCATGAGCAGAAACTGGAGTCCTGGTCAGGTTCCGCAGAAGCAGAATATTGGACCGCATAGGCGGTCCCGCGAAAGCGAAGTAGGGACCGCAGAAGCGGTAGGTGCCTTAAGTGAAAGGTCCGCAGAAGAGAACGTTGACCGCATAAGCGGAAGTCGCATAAGCGGTATTTCCTCCATAGAAGCGGAATGACTGGTAGTTAAGTGAGATTAATCTTCTTCATGAATTTTTGAAAGAACAACATTTTGGACTCCGAACCTTGAGAACTTTGAGGCAATTTTGAAGAGGGTTTCAAGGGCTTTAATCAGGTATGGACTCTTGGACTTAGAATTCGATTTTATGGTGTATAAACATGGATTTAGACTGAATAATCAAGGAATAAAAGGACAAAAATGGTAGTTAAGGGCTTGAACTTAAGAGAGTTTAAAATAGGGATTTTAGGGATCAAATGGACTTCGCTTTTGATAAATTTGATATGTATGGACTCGTAGCGAGATGAGGAATTCGGTGATGTGAATTTTATAATTTTTCGAGAAGTGGGCCCAGGTCTCGGGTTTTGCCAACTTCGTGATTTTCGATGTTTTTTGAGTCTTTTCGATTGGGTTATATTCCCTTAGCCTATTGTAATGTATTACTTGTGGTTTTGATCAGATTTGACACGCGAGGAGGTCAATTTGAGAGGAAAAGGCATAGCAAGTTAGATTTTGGGCCGGGTTGAGGTGAGTAATTGGTGTAAATGATGAACTGAGTGTTTGAAACCTCGTAATTTCACACCGTACCGCTATATTGAGGCGAGGAGCGCACTCTATGACGAGTGCGGGGTTATTTGGTTATTGGGGATTGTGACTTGGTCCGTCTTGGTGATGTTTTACTGTGTTTTCTACTAGAACTTGTTGGAAATCATCGTTACCTGGTTTGACTGCTGAATTTGGGCTTCGTGCCGCTTATTTGAATCCTTCAGGGATTGATTTTACTGATTTATGCATACCTTGCATATTATTTAACCTCACTCCAAGGTTTTAAGTACTATTTTGCAAACTCAGCCCCTTTTTCTAAACTTGAAAACTCAAATGATATTTAAATGATATTTTGGGCTGTGAATTACTGATTTAAAATTGCCTGAGGGGCTTATAATGATTTCTGGATTTATGGATGGCCCGGGCCGCACGCCGCAGCAGTATTATGTGATATTGAGGTCGAGGGCCTGGTTGGTGTCACAAGATGTCTTATTTGCGCTTGGCCTGTAGGAGCCCTTCCGGTGTTTGTACACACCCACAGTGAGCGCCGTCGACGTAAAACATATGGTTGGCTCGGACTACACGCCGCAGTAGGTACCTGAGTGTACCGGTATTTGCATTGCATTGCATTCTTGCATTATTTCTTACATGTTACCTGTCATGGTTCTTTCTGTACTATTACTTCATGGACTTGTCGGTTTTACTGTTAAAGGTTTGGTGTTGTCTGTTATAGTTGCCTTGTGTTTTTCAGTGATTTCTTATCTTCAACTGTTATTTATGCTTATTACTTACTGAGTCGGAGTACTCACTTTACTCCCTGCACCTTGTGTGCAGATCTAGGTGCATCACAGGCTGAGGGAGGGCCTGTCTAGCTGAGCCGCATTTCACCGAGAGCATCGAGGTAGCTGCATGGCGTTCGCAGCCTTGATCCTCTCCTCCTATCCCTATCTTTCATTACTCAGTTTTTTTTCTTAGACAGTCTTATTATAGGATGACACTCTATATTAGAGGCTCGTGATCGTGACACCGGATCCTGTTTTGGGTTTATGTTCCCGTATTTTGTTGGATTTCAGTACATTACTCCGTATTTATAGCTTTTTGATAAAATGGTTTAGTTATTTAATATCTGTGTTCGAATTCTTGAACCACCATAAGTTGGGGTTATTGTTGAATGGTCGGGCTTGCCTAATAATGTGTTGGGTGCCATCATGACTGGGGTTTGGGTCGTGACAAGTTGGTATCAGAGCCTAGGTTACTTGGTATCGCGAATCATGAGCCGGTTTAGTAGAGTCTCGCGGATCGGTATGGAGACGTCTGTATTTATCCTCGAGAGGCTGCAGAACCTTTAGGAAAATTTCATATTCTTGAAATTCTTGTCGTGCGACTTTGTTAATTCGAGAACTAAACTTCTGTATTCTATTCTCTCGCAGATGGCGAGAACCCGTGCTATCGAACGTGGTGGACGACCACCAGTACCACCCACTAGAGGCCGCGGTCGTGGTCGTGGTCGAGGTAGACCAGTGAGGGCAGCATTTGTAGATCCACCAGCTGCCCCGGTTCAAGACCAACCTCCAGCTGTATATGCTCCAGCAGCACCTGTGCAGGCATCAACAGTGCCCATTATAATTCCTGGCCTCCAGGAGACCTTGGCTCAGATATTATCCGTTTGCACTGGCCTGGCTCAGGCAGTCTTAGCCACTATTGCGGCAGCTACCTCACAGACCGGGGGAGGTCATCAGACCCCTGCTGCTCGCACACCTGAGCAGGTTGTTCAGGGATTGCAGACACCGGGAGCAGCCCCAACTCAGCCGGTAGCTCCAGTTGCACCAGTTGCCCCAGTTGCACCTGTTGCACCAGCTCCAGACTATGTGGTTCCAGCTATGCCAGTCGATGAGCAGCGTCATCTTGAGAGGTTCGGTAGGCAGAGCCTTCGGTGTTCAGTGGTGTTGAGGGCGAGGATGCCCAGGGTTTTCTTGATAAGTGTCAGCGTATGCTTCGCACTGCAGGGATTATAGAGTCGAGTGGAGTGTTTTTTTACTACTTTCCAGTTCTTAGGGGCTGCATTTACCTGGTGGGAGGACTTTGAGAGGCGTAGGCCTGTTGGTGTAGCGCCCCTTACATAGCAGCAGTTCTCCACTCTCTTTTTGGAGAAGTATGTACTGTAGTCTCGCAGGGAGGAACTGCGTCGTCAGTTTGAGTGGTTGACTCAGGGGGATATGTTTGTGACCCAGTACGAGATGAGATTTTCGTAACTAGCCCGTCATGCTACTTGGATGATCCCGACAGATCGGGAGAGGATTAGGAGGTTCGTGGATGGCCTCAACTATTCACTCCGCATTTTGATGACCATAGAGAGGGTTTTGTTTGCCTCGTTCAAGGAGGTAGTTGACATTGCTTGTGATATTGAGGCAATTCACCACAGGGAGCGTAAGGAGAAGGAGTCCAAGAGGCCTCGGAGTTCAGGCAGTTTCAGTGGTGCTTCGTCTAGGGGCCAGTTTCAGTGTGGTAGAGGCCGTTCCTTCAGGCCTCCTCAGTCAGCTCGCCCGGAGTATAGTGGGGCTTCTTCAGGACGTGGTCATCAGGGATTCCAGCAGGGCCAGCCTTCACTTAGTGCCCTTCCTGCACAGAGTTCTTCTCATGCCTCTTCAGCCCAGGGTTCTTCGGTAGCGAGGGGTTCCCTTCAGTCCCCTTCTCCAGCACTAGGGAGTTGCTACGAGTGTGATGAGTTTGGCCAAATGAAGAGGTATTGTCCTCGACGTCGTGGTGGTCGATTTCAGTAGAGGGATCAATCCTCGTCTTCTACTCCATCTACTTTAGCACCCTCCCAGTCAGGTAGGGGTGGGGGCCAAGCAGCCAGGGGCCGCCCTAGGGGTGGAGACCGATCTGGCGGTGGCCAGGCTCGATTCTATGCTCTCACAGACAGGAGGGATGCCATTGCATCAGATGCTGTTATCACAAGTATTATCTCAGTATGCCATAGGGATGTCTCTGTCTTGTTTGATCCCGGTTCTACCTATTCCTATGTGTTTTCATATTTTGCTCATCACCTGGGTACGGCCCGTGGGTGTCTTGCTTTACCTGTGCATGTATCTACCCCGGTGGATGATACTATTATTGTAGACCATGTATATCGGTCTTGTCTAGTAACTATTGGGGGTTTGGAGACCCGAGTTGACTTGTTGGTGTTGAGCATGGTATATTTTGATGTTATTCTAGGTATGGATTGGCTATCTCCGTGCCATGCTATTCTGGACTGTCATGCTAAGATAGTCACTTTGGCCATACCAGGTGTTCCGAGGATTGAGTGGCGTGGTATGACTGACTATGTTCCAGCAGGATGATTTATTTCCTAAAGGCCCAATGGATGGTTGGGAAAGTTTGTCTACCGTATTTGGCTTTTGTGAGAGATGTCGGAGCTGAGACTTCTAGTCTTGATTCCGTTCCTGTTGTGAGAGACTTTCGTGATGTGTTTCCAGCAGACCTACCGGGCATGCCGTCGGACAGGGACATTGATTTTGGTATTGATCTGGTGCCGGGTACTCAGCCCATTTCTATTCCTCCGTATCACATGGCACTAGCGGAGTTGAAGGAATTAAAGGATCATCTTCAGGAGCTCCTAGATAAGGGGTTCATTCATCCGAGTGTCTCACTGTGGGGTGCACCGGTCTTATTTGTGAAGAAGAAGGATGGCACAATGAGAATGTGCATTGACTATAGGCAATTGAACAATGTGACAGTGAAGAACAAGTATCCCCTACACCGTATTGATGATTTGTTTGACCAGCTCCAGGGGGCAAAGGTATTCTCCAAGATTGATCTCCGTTCAGGCTATCACCAGCTGAAGATTAGGGATTCAGATATTATGAAGACTGCTTTCAGGACTAGATATGGGCACAATGAGTTTCTGGTTATGTCCTTTGGGTTGACTAATGCCCCAGCAGCATTCATGCACTTGATGAACAGTGTATTTCGGCCGTATCTGTATTCATTTGTGATTTTTTCATTGATTACATCTTGGTGTACTCGCGTAGTCAGGAGGAGCACGCACAACATTTGAGAGTGGTATTACAGAGATTGAGGGAGGAGAAGCTTTATGCAAAGTTCTCTAAGTGTGAGTTCTGGCTTGGTTATGTGGCTTTCCTGGGCACGTGGTGTCCAGTGATGGTATTCAGGTTGATCCGAAGAAGATAGAGGCGGTACAGAGTTGGCCTAGACCATCCTCAGCCACAGAGATTCGGAGTTTCCTCGGTTTGGCGAGTTATTATCGCCGGTTCGTCCAGGGTTTTTCATCTATTGCTTTGCCCTTGACCAAGTTGACGCAGAAGGGTGCACCATTTGTATGGTCGGACGAGTGCGAAGAGAGCTTTCAAAAGCTCAAGACAGCCTTGACCATAGCTCCAGTATTGGTTCTGCCATCAGCTTCAGGTTCTTACACAGTGTATTGCGATGCCTCGAGAGTTGGGATCGGATGTGTGTTGATGCAGGAGGGTAGAGTTATTGCATATGCTTCTCGTCAGTTGAAGCCCCATGAGAAGAACTACCCTGTGCATGACTTAGAGTTGGCTGCTATAGTTCATGCTATGAAGATTTGGAGGCACTACTTATATGGAGTATCTTGTGAGGTGTTCACGGATTACCGTAGTCTTCAGCATTTGTTCAAGCAGGAGGACCTTAATTTGAGGCAGCGGAGGTGGCTTGAGTTACTCAAGGACTATGATATTACCATTCTGTATCATCCGGGGAAGCCCAATGTAGTGGCCGATGCTTTGAGTCGGAAGATGGTGAGTATGGGTAGTTTGGCGTACATTCCAGTTGGGGAGAGGCCCTTTGCAGTAGATGTCTAGGCTTTGGCAAATCGGATGGTGAGGTTAGACATTTTGGAGCCTAGTCGGGTGTTGGCTTGTGTGATTTCTCGGTCTTCCTTGTATGAACGCATTAGAGAACGCCAATATAATGATCCGCATTTGCTTGTCCTTAAGGATAGGGTCCAGCATGATGATGTCAGAGATGTGTCTATTGATGATGATGGCGTGTTGAGGATGCATGGCCGGATTTGCGTGCCCAATGTGGATGGGCTTCGGGAGTTGATATTAGATGAGGCCCATAGCTCGCGGTATTCCATTCATCCGGGTGCCGCAAAGATGTATCAGGATTTGAGGCAACACTACTGGTGGATGAGAATGAAGAAAGATATTGTAAGTTTTATCTCGGTGTATCAACTATCAGCAGGTCAAATATGAGCATCAGAGGCCCGGTGGTGTACTTCAGCGGATGGATATTCCAGAGTGGAAGTGGGAGAGGATTACTATGGATTTTGTGAGTGGTCTCCCTCGTACCTCGAGGAAGTTTGATTCTATTTGGGTGATTGTGGATCGACTGACCAAGTCCGCGCCCTTCATTCTGGTGTGTACTACCTATTCTTCAGAGCGGCTGGCAGGGATTTTCATCCGGGAGATTGTTCGGTTGCATGGGGTCCCAGTTTCTATTATCTCAAATAGAGGTACTCATTTTATCTCCTAGTTTTGGAGGACTTTTCAGCGGGAGTTGGGTACACAGGTGGAGCTGAGCATAGCATTTCATCCTTAGACGGACGGGTAGTCCGAGCGTACCATTCAGATTTTGGAGGTTCTTGGGCTGAGTTATTGTCACTTGTAGAGTTTGCTTACAACAACATCTATCAATCCAGTATCCATATAGCGCCGTATGAGGCCTTATATGGGAGACGGTGTAGATCTCCGGTTGGTTGGTTTGAGCCCGGCGAGGCTAGACTATTGGGGACAGAGTTGGTCCGGGATGCCTTTGAAAAGGTGAAAGTGATCCAGGAGAGACTTTGTACAACTCAGTCGCGTCAGAAGAGTTATGCGGACCGGAAGGTTCAAGATGTATCTTATATAGTGGGCGAGAAGGTCTTGTTGAAGGTTTCGCCCATGAAGGGCGTTATGAGGTTTGGGAAGAAAGGGAAGCTGAGTCCGCGGTTCATTGGGCCTTTTGAGGTACTTAGGAGGATTGGGGAGGTGGCCTATATGCTTGCTTTGCCACCCAGCTTGTCGGGGGTTCATCCGGTATTCCATGTTTCTATGCTCCGGAAGTATGTTGGGGACCCGTCTCATGTGTTAGACTTCAGCACGGTTCAGTTGGATGATGACTTGACCTATGATGTGGAGCCAATGGCTATTTTGGGTCGTCAGGTTCGGATGTTGAGATCAAAGGATATAGCTTCGGTGAAGGTGCAGTGGAGGGGTCGGCTCGTGGAGGAGGCTACCTGGGAGATCGAGCAGGATATGCGGAGCAGATATCCTCACCTATTTGAGACTTCAGGTATATTTCTTGACCCGTTCGAGGATGAGCGTTTGTTTAAGTTGGGGAGGATGTGACGACCCGACCCGTCGTCTCATGTATTACCGCCCTGTTTTTCCCATTTATTGCTTCTTCATGTTTCGTTGTCGGCATTTGATGAGTTAGAGTTGAATTGGTTTGGTTTTGGTAGAAAATGAGATACTTAGTCTCTTTAAGGAAGGCTTATATTGGAAAAGTCAACCGGATGTTGACTATTGAGTTAGAGGGACCGGATGTGATTTTTGGTGATTCGGTTAGCTTCGGGGGATGATTTGTGACTTAGGAGTGCGATCGGAGTTGATTTTGGAGGTCCGGTGTAGAATTCGGCTTGAATTGGCGAAGTTAGTATTTTGGCGAATTTTGGTTGGTAGGTGAGATTTCAATCCGAGGATCGGAATGGAATTCCGAGAGTACCAGTAGCTTCGTTGGGTGATTTTGGATATGTGTGCAAAATTTCATATGATTCAGAGGTGATTTGGTTGGGTTTTTGATCGAACGTGAGTTTCGGAAGAGTTTGAAGAACTTAGGCTTGAAATTGATGAAAAATTATCATTTTTGTGTTGTTGGACGTGTTTTAAGATTGGAACAAGTTTGAATAGGTATTGGACCATGTCTATTCTTTTAATTGAGGTCCCGGGGGCCTCGGGGTGAGTTCGGGTGGTTAAACAGAAAGTTTTTGGAGTTTAATTGCAGGTTCAAATTGCTGGTATCTGTCGGTTTCACTCCTACGGTTATGGGACCACAGATGCGGTCTCGCAGAAGCGAGCTGGGCCTCGTAGGAGCGGAAATTGGAGTCCTGGTCAGGTTCTGCAGAAGCGGAATATTGGACCGCATAGGCGGTCCCGCGGAAGCGAAGTGGGGACCGCAGAAGCGGTAGGTGCCTTAAGTGAAAGGTCCGCAGAAGCGGACGTTGACCGCATAAGCGGAAGTTGCATAAGCAGTATTTCCTCCACAGAAGCGGAATGACTGGCAGTTAAGTGAGATTAATCTTCTTCATGTATTTTTGAAAGAACAACATTTTGGACTCCGAACCTTGAGAACTTTGAGGCGATTTTGAAGAGGGTTTCGAGGGTTTTAATCATGTATGGACTCTTGGACTTAGAATTCGATTTTATGGTGTATAAACATGGAATTAGTCTGAATAATCAAGGAATCAAAGGACAAAAATGGTGGTTTAGGGCTTGAACTTAAGAGAGTTTAAAATAGGGATTTGAGGGGTCAAATGGACTTTGCTTTTGATAAATTTGATATGTATGGACTCGTGGTGAGACAAGGAATCCGGTGATGTGAATTTTATAATTTTTCGAGAAGTGGGCCCGGGGCTCGGGTTTTTCCAACTTCGTGATTTTTGATATTTTTCGAGTCTTTTCGATTGGGTTATATTCCCTTAGCCTATTGTAATGTATTCCTTGTGGTTTTGATCAGATTTGATGCGCGAGGAGGTCGATTCGAGAGGAAAAGGCATAGCAAGCTAGATTTTGGGCCAGGTTGAGGTGAGTAATTGGTGTAAATTATGAACTGGGGATTTGAAACCCCGGAATTTCACACCGTACCACTATATTGAGGCGAGGCGCGCACTCTATGATGAGTGCGGGGTTGTTTGGTTATTGGGGTCTGTGACTTGGTACGTCCCGGTGATGTTTTACTGTGTTTTCTACTAGAACTTGTTGGAAATCATCGTTACCTGGTTTGACTGTTGAATTTGGGATTCGTGCCGGTTATTTGAATCCTTCAAGGATTGATTTCACTGATTTATGCATACTTTGCATATTGTCTAACCTCACTTCAAGGTTTTAAGTACTATTTTGCAAACTCAGCCCCTTTTTCTAAACTTGAAAACTCAAATGATATTCAAATGATATTTTGGGCAGTGAATTACTGATCTAAAAGTGCCCTAGGGGCTTATAATGATTTCTGGATTTATAGATGGCTCGGGCTGCACGCCGCAGCAGTATTATGTGATATTGAGGCCGAGGGCCTGGTTGGTGCCACGAGATGTCTTATTTGCGATTGGGCTTTAGGATCCCCTCCGGAGTCTGTACACACCCCAGTGAGCGCCGTCAACGTAAAATATATGGTTGGCTCGGACTGCACACCGCAGTGGGTACCTGAGTGTACCAGTATTTGCATTGTATTGTATTCTTGCATTATTTCTTACCTGTTACCTGTCATGGTTCTTTCTGTACTGTTACTTCATGGACTTGTCGGTTTTACTGTTAAAGGTTTGGTGCTGCCTGTTATAGTTGCCTTGTGTTTTTCAGTGATTTCTTATCTTCAGGTGTTATTTATGCTTATTACTTACTGAGTCGGAGTACTCACTTTACTCCCTGCACCTTGTGTGCAGATCTAGGTGTATCACAGGCTGAGGGAGGGACTGTCTAGCTGAGCCGCATATTACCAGGAGCATCGAGGTAGCTGCATGGCATTTGCAACCTTGATCCTTCCCTCCTATCCCTATCTTTCATTACTCAGTTTTTTTTCTTAGACAGTCTTGTTATAGGATGGCACTCTGTATTAGAGGCTCGTGATCGTGACAACGGATCTTGTTTTGGGTTTATGTTCCCGTATTTTGTTGGATTTCAGTACATTACTCCGTATTTATAGCTTTTTGATAAAATGGTTTAGTAATTTAATATCTATGTTCGAATTTTTGAACCACCATAAGTTGGGGTTATTGTTGAATGGTCGGGCTTGCCTAACAATGTGTTGGGTGCCATCACGACCGGGGTTTGGGTCGTGACAGTAGTATCCCTGTAGTTTAAGTATCTCTTATACTCAAAAATACGTCAAAATATTTGATAGATCAAACACAAACTCTTTCCAATTATAGTCAACAATCGTAAGAAAATAACATGAGAAAAGAATAATATTTTTCGGATAACTTGGTGCTAATGGGCTGCAAATATCGAGCCTGCAACCCATATGTAAATATTTAATAATTAAATATTATATAATTATAAACATTAATTATTTAATTTACAAACAAACATATAAAATTATAAAACTAACATGTAAAACAATTAAACTAACACATACAAGAATTCAGGATACCTTGGTGCTATTGGGCCGCAAATATCGAGCCTGGAACCCACATGTGAATATTTATTAATGAAATATTATATAAAAATTAATTATTTAATTTACAAACAAACATATAAAATTATAAAACTAGAATTGGAAATTTTGACGGGAGACACACACATTCCCCGCCGGAGATCGGGCGGCTGCAACTCGATTGGTCTTTGGTCATGGCCCTGATAGAGCGGTGGCGACCGGAGACACACACATTACCCTTTCCCATTGGCGAGGTCACCATCACACTGCAGGACATGGAGGTTATATATAGGATGCCCGTTGATGGACACCCCGTTGCTCTACCACAAGCCATGAGAGAGATGATAGGTGCACAGTACCTGGATATCCTGTAGCAGCTCACTGGTTTCCGGCCACATGATGAATATGCACTGGCTGGGGCCAGTCGTCTACAGTTGACAACTATTCACGACTATTTGGAGATATTGCATCCTAACATCGATGGCGATACACCGGATTATCATCTTCACAGGTATACGAGGTTGCTGCTACTCCTTATGTTTGGAAGGTCTTGTTCCCGAACACTTCGGGGAACCTAGTCAGCTTGAGATTTCTTCATCATCTTGAGCGGCTAGATGATTTATCCCTAGTACAGCTTGGGTGCTGCTATTCTTACCTACTTGTACATGCAGATGTGCCGGGCGAGCATGGGCATCGACCGTGATGTTGTTGGATTTTTTCCCGCTACTATAGGTGATAACATATTCGAATACTCTATTCATTTTAACATACCTAGTAAAAATATATCTTAAATTTTACGTCAACTTTTTATGTTAGATTTAGGCCTGGGAGCGGTTCCTGCAGTTGCAACCACCTCTACCACTATTAGCTCCGGATGTACCACTTTTGTTTCTCCCTCTAGATAGGTGGTGGGTTCTCCGGCGGGGATATATGTGTGAGTACGAGGCTCGGCATAATATTCCCTTGTGCAGGGATATCTTGGATTTGCTGGAGGGCGCACAAGTAAATGTATACCTAAGTTTACTTGGAATAGCTTCACATGTGTTGCGTATACTCACGTTCTATTGTTACTTAATAGTTCATCTGGACGCCATACAACAACGCGTTGATAGCTGGCTTGCCCGCTTATTGCTTGACCGGCCGACTTATGTGGAGCTCTTCCGTCCCTTTGATGTGCCTTGATATTGTGGAGCATCATGCCACCGAGCGAGTACTTCGCCAGTTTGTCCATCTGCAGCTCGTACTGACATCGCCCATCAGGCAGACCACACATTTCCAGTGGGATGATCGTTCTAAGGTGGACCGGGAATATGTGGCATGGCTAGAGGCGCATATCGATACTTGGGACTGGAGATTTGACCTAATTCTTCCCCTTTCATCGAGTCGGCCGGATACTGAGCATGATTATATGGGCTGGTACCGTGATGTTACCCAACTTTTCATCAAGAATCACATTCATCGAGCTGGTGGTCGGTACGTTCCATATGCCGGGAGGCACGAGGCACTGGTACGTTATTTGGTATTCTTACTTATAACTGTAACCTAGCGTTCTGTAATTTATATTTTACACGCTGTGCAGGATGTTGGCCTACATTTATTTCACCAGTTGGGACTGTAGACGCAGCAGCATGCCGACGAGGGAGCAGCCATTTTGCACGAGTATGGATGGCAGGTTAAAGAGCTGGCTGCCCGATCACTACAGCAAAACCCGAGAGGATAAGCGCTTAGTACAAGACCCTGCTTATGTGGTGCTAGAGCAGTACCATCGAGGTAGGGTTGTCCCATGAGGTAGGGGACAACGAGGCAGGGCTATCCCATGAGGCAGGGCTGTCACACGGAGACGTGGGGGCCAGCGAGGAGGTGGTCACCAGGAAGGGGGCGTTGAGGCAGCTGTTGAGGATGTTGGAGCTAATCTAGTGGTGGCCTCCGTGAGCCAGATGAGCATCACAACAGCATTCCGTCATTCACCCTTCAGCTACTGCTCACTCCAGGGACTTCGCAGGTGACCCCGTCAGATCCATTATTGATCATGGTCACGAGCATTACCGGAGAGGATTAAGATCAGTACTTTCCAGTCCCATTGACCGCTGTTGAGGATTGGCCGACCCGAGATGTGGATAGTGGGACGGCTGAGTTATGGATCATCATCAAGGGGTGGACGAGATCTTTCACAGGCACATGTATGTTTATATTACTATTAAATTTAAATTTGTTTTTATCTCATTGATTTGCCATAAATAACTTTATAATTTTCTTATTCAGGCTTCATCCCATTTACTCAAAATGGTGTGGTTACGAAGTACTATGTCGCTGGCATGGGCTTGTTGTGACACAAACACTATCTGCAACCTTCTAGACAAACACACATAAGATGAACCAGAAGTGATTAGGCATCTGATGAAGGAGATTCTAGAGATGGAAAAGGCACTTGCTATTCATCATGCAACGGATGATCTTAACTCCTTGAGAGGAACGTAGGATCAGTACTGAGATTTATTAGAAAATGATAAATTGCAGAGAGACAATGATTATCCTGTTTTCCCAATAGTTGTCGAGTGGGAAGGACTACCTAGTTTCTACCACAGACGTGGGACGTAGGTGTCCCATATTGTTGTAGAAGTCAGGCAAGAGGTCTTCTTGATGATAGCGATGAAATGTGTGTCACCTAGGGCCTAGATTACGATACCATCGGTCCTGAAGGGTACATACACGATGTTGACAAAGAAGTTAAAGACAGTGACAATGAAGTAGTGCCAGATAACGACGATAGTGGCGAATGGCAATATTTTTAGTTGTTTAAATGGGTTTGTGTTAGATTGTTGTACTGAAGTATTAATGCTAAATATGAAAAGATATAACAGCAATGGAAATAAAATTTTCTTTCATACATTCTGCAAGATAAAAAAGTACATACACTTCTTAAAAACACATTACGAAAACAAAACATTGCGTGTATCCTTGATAGTTATGCACATTAGATGAACTTCCACCAGTAGCTGGATTACCACCGCCACCCAAATCAGCTGAAGGACATTTACGACGGTCGTATCCTGTTTGCGAGCATATGCCACATTTACACACATAAACGGTATCACCAACATCCATTTGGTTCTGTATACGCGTTCTTTTCTGTACCTATCGTTGATGCAAAAACTCCTTGTTACACACCATTTTAAATGGTTCCTGCGGCCAATAATTCTCAGCACCCACTAGCTACAACTGCCCACTATATTGTTTATCAACGTAGTTGGTTGTCCCTAAACTTGTATGTTGAAAGCACCTAATGTCATGTGAGCACGCCATATGGTAGATGGACCATTTACCACAAGATAATAGCCTTCTAGATTCGTTTATAGTGTGTACATTATTCACCCGGTTTACATGGATAGCAGTGCGAACTTCAAAAATATTTCAGTCGTGATCATTCCGTAAAAATCAATGCCAATGTGCTCGCCGCCTGTATTTCTCAAATATTTTCATTCGTAGTGGCATAAATTCAATGCCCCTTTCCATTAATGACGTTACAGTTGCGGCTATTTCGACAAACTGCTCCACCATCTACTTGAATGACATTCGCACCATGGCAGTGACAGTCAATCCTCGTGCAGACTTCAATAACCCGTTGAAAGACTCTGACACATTTATAGTTAGAATTCCCCATCTTCTGCCACTATTCGCATGCAAAGTCCACTTTTCAAGCTTATGTCACAGTAACCAACAATACGTTGCCTCGTCTTCCTGCCTGATAGATTCCATGTGCCTCCGGAATTTATGCTCTTGGTGATCTGTTGCAGCCATCCACATTAAATCATGCAAATCCTTGTTGGGATGTGCCTTGTGGAAATTGTCCTTCAGGTGCCTCACACAGTAACAGTGGTATACATACGGTTCATGCCATTCAGGAAAATGCTCTATAGAACTTAATGTACCCTCATTCCAATCAGATATTAGACAAATTCCTGAATGTTATATGACAACGTGCTCCTTCAAGTGGTTCAAAAATAGCGTCCACGTCTCTTGGCTTCCACTAGCACAGATGGAAAAAGCTAGGGAAAATATTTGTCTATTAGCATCTACTGTAATGACGATCAACAACTTAATATCATACTTTCCATAGACATGAGTACCGTATATGGATATTACCGGACGACAATGCACAAAGCCATCAATTGCTAGTTTAAATGCCCACAATACATAAATTCCGGAGGCACATGGAAT